>ML411759.1:0-10865 GCA_005239525.1 Nicotiana knightiana | reverse complement strand
TCCTTGCCATTTTGATAATTGTCATTGCATTGGTGAGGAAGAGTGTAAAGAACGAAGGGTGATTCCGTGCTATGATTTATATTGATCATATCATATGTTGCATAGTGATGAAGAGAGTAAAAGCACGAAGGGTGATGTCGTGCCATGATTTACATTGATCACATCATATATTGCATAGTGAGGAAGAGAGTAAAAGCACGAAGGGTGATGCCGTGCCATGATTTACATTGATCACATCATATATTGCATAGTGAGGATGAGAGTACAATCACGAAGGGTGATGTCGTGCCATGATTTGCATTGATTACAGCATGTATTGCATAGTGAGGAAGAGAGTAAAATCACGAAGGGTGATTCCGTGCCATGATTTACATTGATCACATCATATATTGCATAGTGAGGAAGAGAGTAAAAGCACGAAGGGTGATGCCGTGCCATTTATTACATTTCTGGCATTATATTTGTTTCATTAGCATATTTCTGATACATTGTCTTCTTGTCTGTTCCTATGTACTTAATTAACTGCTCTATGACACTTTTTACCCCCTTTGTCTTCTCCCGTATCCCCCTACGTATGTGTTTATCTCTTGCTTTGTTTTCCACGATATATTTTGTAGAATAGGACATTTTAACATTTGTTGTCAAGTCTAGCCTCGTCACTACTTCGGCCGAGAATAGGATCGGCACTTACTCAGTACATGGGGTCGGTTGTACTGATGCTACACTGCACATCTTATTGTTGTGCAGATCCCACACTCGAACCCAGTGGACAGCGTTGAGGGAGTCACCTTCAGTCCACTCCAGTGGCTTCAAGGTATACCGCTGTTGCTTGTGGGCCTTGGCGTCTCTCCTATCCCTAGTTCCTGTATTTCTGTCTTGTCTTTCCTATAGTTCTCAGAGACAGTCATGTAATTCCTTTCAGATTTTGTATTTAGCACTCCTATAGACAGTTCGTGAGTTTGTGACTCCAGGTTTTGGGGAATTATTGCGACGTTGTATTATGTTGTCTTTAGTTAGTTTTGAAACTTTATCTATTTTCGCTGTTAAGAATGGTGAACTGTTTTTAGCTAGTTTGTTAATTCGGTGTTATCGTGTTAGTTCAACTGCACACGTTGGCTTGTCTAACGAGTTCAACGTTAGTCGCCATCACGGCCGAAGGTGGGATTTCGGGCCGTGACAAGTTGGTATCAGATCCCTAGGTTTCTTAGGTCTCACAACTCATGGACAACTTGGTAGAGTCTGACTGATCGGTACAGAGATGTCTGTATTTATCCCCAGAGGCTGCAAAGTTAGGATAACTCCACATTTCTTTTCATCTCTGTCATGCGATATGAATTCTGAGTACTGATTGAGTTTCTATTCTATTCTCTCGCGGATGGCGAGGACGCGTGCTTCCCTTGGTTCCGCTCAGCAGCCCGATACTTCTGCTACAGCTCCTACGAGGGGTCGAGGTCGAGGACGAGGGCTGAGGCCGGGGCCGGGCTCAGCCTAGTGCAGCATCCCCAGTGGAGGACCCTCAGGTCAAGTCTGACGAGGAGGTCCCAGTTCCGGCAGTCCCAGTTGGACTGGGGTTCATAGCTACCCAGTGCTTCAGGACGCTCTTGTCCGTCTAGTCGGACTCATGGAGCGTGTAGCACAGGCAGGTCTTCTTCCTACTACACCATCCATCTCTCAGGCTAGGAGAGGGACCTAGACTCCTGCTACTCGCACGCCAAAGCAGCTAGATCCTCAGTTTCAAACTCCGGCACCTCAGCCAGCCAGAGTAGCCCAGTCGGGTATTGCAGCACCGGTAGCAGAGGGAGCAACTATGTCAGCGGATGCTTTGTGGAGACTGGACAAGTTCACTAAGTTATTCACTGCTACTTTTACTGGTTCACCATCATAGGATCCACAGGATTATTTGGACAGTTGTCATGAGGTTCTTCGGAACATAGGCATAGTAGAGTCCAATGGAGTTGATTTTGCTACCTTTCGTCTATCGGTTTCCACCAAGATTGGGTGGAGAGACTATTGCTTGACCACGCTAGCTGGGTCTGCACCTTTGACTTGGACTCAGTTCTCAGTGGTATTTTTGGGGAAGTTCCTTTCCATTACTCAGAGAGAGGACCTTTGGACAGTTCCAGAGCCCCCATCCATATCAGCAGAGGCTGTGTTATTCTTTTGGTATTCTGGGGCACACTGCCAGGTATTATCCCCGGGCTTCTAGTGGTCCTCAGTATCAGGGTTTCCGCATCACGCGCACCCCCACCCCCTCAGCAAGGTAGGGGTGGCGATCGAGGTGGGAGGGGTAGCGGTCAAGCTCATAGAGGTGGAGGACATGCCACGAGAGGTAGAGGTTAGGCCATAGTAGGTCGACCCAGAGATGATCAGATTGGAGGGGCTCAGCCCCGGTGCTATGCTTTTCCTACCAAGCCTGATGCCGAGGCTTCTGATGCAGTTATTACAGGTACGATTTCAGTTTGCAGCCGAGAGGATTCTGTGTTATTTGATACGGGTTCTACATTCTCCTATGTGTCTTCATATTTTGCCCCTTGTTTGAGTATGTCGTGATTCTTTGAGTACTGTTGTGCATGTGTCTATGTCGGTGGGTGATTCTATAGTGGTAGATCGAGTCTACCGTGCTTGCTTAGTAGTCATGGGTGGTCTGGAGACTTAGGGTGATCTTTTCATCTGCATATGGTTGACTTCGATGTTATATTGGGGATGAATTGGTTATCCCCCTATTATGCTATTCTGGACTATCATGCCAAGACAGTGACCTTGGCTTTGCCAGGGGCGCCTCGTTTGGAGTGGAAAGGAACTCCTAGTCATTCTTCGGGAAGAGTTATTTCTTATATGAAGGCTCAGCGCATGGTTGGGAAGGGTTGTTTTGCCTATTTGGCCTATGTTCGTGATTCTAGCGCCGAGGTTTCTTCCCTGGAGTCTATGCCCGTGGTTGGTGAGTTTACAGAGGTTTTTCCTGCTGAACTGCCGGGTATGCCACCCGATAGGGATATTGATTTTTGTATTGAGTTAGCTCAGGGCACTCAGCCTATTTCTACTCTGCCGTATCGTATGGTCCCGCCAGAGTTGAAAGAGTTGAAAGATCAGTTGCAGGATTTGTTGGATAAAGGATTCATTAGGCCTAGTGTCTCTCCTTGGGGTGCTCCAGTATTGTTTGTCAAGAAGAAAGATGGCTCGATGAGGATGTGTATTGACTACCGGCAGTTGAATAAGGTTACTATTAAGAACAAGTATCCTTTGCCGAGGATTGATGATTTATTCGACCAGCTTCAGGGTGCTTCAATGTTTATCAAGATTGACTTGAGATCTGGTTACCATCAGCTGAGGATTAGGACGTCCGATGTCCCTGAGACATCCTTTCGCACTCTTTATGGGCATTATGAGTTCTTGGTGATGTCATTTGGGCTGACAAATGCCCCCGTTGCTTTCATAGAGTTGATGCACCGAGTGTTCAGGCCTTATTTGCACTCATTTGTGATTGTTTTCATTGATGATATATTGATATACTCTCGCAGCCGAGAGGAGCATGAGCAGCACCTTAGAGTCGTCCTCCAGACTCTGTGGGATAGTCAGTTGTATGCAAAATTCTCAGTGTGAATTTTGGTTGAGTTCAGTTTCATTTCTAGGCCATGTGGTATCGTCAGGGGGTGTCCAGGTGGATCCTAAGAAGATTTCAGCAATCAAAGATTGGCCTAGACCCACCTTAGCTTCAGAGATCCAGAGTTTCTTGGGCTTAACAGGTTATTATCGCCGGTTTGTGGAGGGCTTTTCATCCATTGCAGCCCCGATGACCAGGTTGACTCAGAAGAGTGCCCAGTTCAGGTGGTCTGATGAGTGCGAGGCGAGCTTTCAGAAGCTCAAGACAGCTTGACAACGGCACCAGTGTTGGTTTTTCCCACATTTTCAGGACCGTAGACCGTGTATTGTGATGCTTCACGGGTTGGGCTTGGTGCAGTGTTGATGCAGGATGGCAAGGTTATAGCCTATGCTTATCGTCAGTTGAAGGTCCATGAGAAGATATATCCAGTTCATGACTTGGAGTTAGCAGCTATTGTGCATGCATTGAAGATTTGGAGGCATTATTTGTATGGTGTGCCATGTGAGGTGTTCACGGATCATAAGAGCTTACAGTATCTGTTCAAATAGAAGGAGTTGAACATGAGGCAGAAGAGATGACTAGAGTTGCTGAAGGATTATGATATTACCATTATTTATCATCCGTGGAAAGCCAATGTGGTGGGCCGATGCTTTGAGCCAGAATTCATCTAGTATGGGTAGTCTTGCCTATTTAGCAGTCGGAGAGCGACCTCTTACTTTGGATGTTCAGGTGTTAGCCAACCAATTTTTGAGATTGGAGGTTTACGAGACTAGCAGTGTTTTGGCCCATAACGTAGCCCGTTCTTCTTTGTATGAGCGTATTCGGACTAGACAGTATGATGATCGCCATTTATGTGTTCTTAGAGATATAGTCAAGCACGCAGATGCCAAGCAGGTTATAGTTGATGTTGAGGGAGTTTTGAGGATGCAAGGACGAATTTGTGTACCTGATTCTGATGGTGTTCGTGACTTGATACTACAGGAAGCCCACAGTTCCCGATATTCCATTCATCCGGGCGCCGCAAAGATGTACCAGGACTTGCGGCAACATTATTGGTGGCGTAGAATTAAGAAGGATATTGTAGCTTATGTAGCTCAGTGCTTGAAAAGTCAGCAGGTTAAGTACGAGCACCAGAGACCCGGCGGTTTGATGGAGCAGATTCAGCTTCCCGAGTGGAAGTGGGAGCGTATCACCATGGACTTTGTAGTTGGACTCCCACAGACTCATAAGATGTTTGATACAGTATGGGTCGTTGTGGATAGGCTAACCAAGTTAGCGCACTTCATTCCAGTATTGGTTTCGTATTTAGTAGAGAAGTTGGCAAGGATCTATATGAGAGAGATTGTTATACTGCATGGTGTGTCCATATCCATTATATCAAACCGAGGTACTCAGTTTACCTCCCATTTCTGGAGAGTATTTCAGCGAGAGTTGGGCACCTAGATTGAGTTGAGCACCGCATTTCATCCTGAGACGGATGAACAGTCCAAGCGTACTATTTAGATTTTGGAGGATATGTTGCGAGCTTGTGTTATTGACTTTGTATGTTCATGGGAATAGTTCTTGCCTTTAGCTGAGTCTTCCCACAACAACAACTATCAGTCGAGCATTCAGATGGCTCCGTATGAGGCGTTGTATGGTAGACAATGTCGGTCTCCAGTCGGATGGTTTGAGCCGAGAGAGGCTAGATTGTTGGGTTCTTAGTTAGTCCAGGATGCCTTGGACAAGGTGAAGATCATTCAGGATAGACTTCGTAAAGCTCAGTTCAGGAAGAAGAGTTATGCGGTTTTCAGAATTCGAGATTTGGCATTTATGATAGGCGAACGGGTATTTCTTCGAGTGTCGCCCATGAAGGGCGTGATTAGATTCAGAAAGAAGGGAAAGTTGAGCCCTAGGTACATTGGTCCATTTGAGATTTTGGAAAAGGTAGGAGAGGTGGCCTACAGACTTGCCTTTCCACCTATTTTGTCAGCCGTGCATCCAGTATTTCACGTGTTTATGCTCCGGAGGTATATTATGGACCCATCGCATGTACTTGACTTCACTGGTGTCCAGCTGGACAAGGATTTGTCTTATGAGGAGGAGCTAGTAGCCATATTAGATCGACAGGTGCGACAGTTGAGATCGAAGAGTTATCCTTCGGCTCGTGTTCAGTGGAGAGGTAAGCCTATTGAGGCAGCTACTTGAGAGTCTGAGCCCAATATGCGGATCCGTTATCCCAACATTTTCCCTGATTCAGGTAATTTTCTATGTCCGTTCGAGGACGAACGATTGTTTTAGAGGTAGAGATTGTGATGACCCAAAAGGTCATCTTGTATAATTTAGCAAAAACTGTGTTCCGAGGCCCTGAAAGCCTTCGTTAATCTCACATCGATATGCGAGCAACATCTTGGAAATGTGTTGAAATGTTGAATTTATGATAATTAATGGAATAAAGTTGACTTTGGTCAACATTTTTGGTACACGGACTCGGACCCATGATTTAACGATCCCGGAGGGTCCGTAGGAAATTATGGGACTCGGGTGTATGCCCGGAATCAAATTCTGAGGTCCCAAGCCCGAGAAATGAATTTTTGAAGAAAATTATTTTCTGAAAATAAGAAAGACTTTTGAAAATGAACTTTGATGTGAAATCTGTGTTACCGGGCCCATATTATGGTTCCGATGACCGGAACATGTTCAATATGTGTTATGTGAGTTATCCGTAAAATTTGGAAGGAAACGGACTTGGTTTGATGTGTTGCAGATTAAAATTGGAGAATTTAGAAGTTTATGAAGTTTGAGAAAATTCTATAGATTTTTTAGTTTAATTCATTGGTTTTGATGTTATATTAGTGGTTTAATTACTTGAATAAGTTCGTAGGATGATTTTGAAGTCGTGCGCATATTTGGTTTTGGGCCCCGAGGGCTCGGGTGAGTTCCGGGTAGGTGTCGGGGTGCAAAAGAGTTCGAAAAATCTGGTTTTCGATCTATTTTTGGTGTTCTGTGTTCTGCTCTCCGCGATCGCGGTGTGACTCATGCGATCGCGATGTGTATATGTTTGGGGGTGGAAAATTACCCTACGCAAACGCAGGGCCTTGGACGCGATCGCAGTGCCTGGGGGGTGGTGCTCTACGCGATCGCGAGGGGCCTAACGCGATCGCATAGAGTTGAAGGGATCTGGGGGTGGGGCATTGTGTTGCTCTACGCGAACGAAATCGCTTGGTCGCGATCGCGATGGTCAGTAACCAGTACCCCCACGATCGCAGTCCCTTGTTCGCGATCGCGTAAGTCTAAAACCTAGTACTCTCCGCGATCGCAACTCCCTTTCCGCGATCGCATAGAGTAAATTGGCCCAGTCATTTTAATGCCTTAAAAACAGAATGCAATTTCGGGATTTCTCATATTTCTCACCCTCTCCTTCTTCTCCAAGCCCCATAGCCGAGTTCCAAGCTACTCTTCCTCCATAACTTCATAGGTAAGTGTTCTTAACTCCGTTTCTTTCATTTTCATCATCTATTATTAGATTCTAGGCCTAAAATCATGGATTAAAGGTAGAAATTAGGGGATTTGGGTAGAGTTAGGGTTTATGGGATTTTGGGTAATTCAACCTCAATTTGGGATCAGATTTCAAAACAAATCATCTACTTGAACTCGTGGGGGTATGGGTGATAGGGTTTTGGTCCGAGCCTCGTGTTCAGACCAAGCGGGCCCAGGGTCAGATTTTTGGTATTTTTGGAAGAATGCTAGGAATTGTATATTTAGGCTATGGGATTGTATTAAAGAGTCATTATTGACGTTAATAAGTTAATTATGTCTAGATATTGTTGTTCCAGAGTTGAATTCAAAAGGAAAGGCGGTGTTAGAGGCTTGATTGCTATTTTTGGACCTGAGGTAAGTGTCTTGCCTAACTTTGGTGAGGGAATATGTATTGTATGCTATGTGTTAAGTGTTTATCATGTTCAATGCATAGGTGAGGTGACGAGTACCTATGCATTGTGTGTCAAGCATGCCCGTGAGTCTATTTTCGATAGAAATCTTATTATTATTTCCATGTTCGTTATAATATGAACTTATCTCTACTTGGAAGTTGATTCTTGTTGAAAATACTCGTTGATGAACTTGTGATGTAATGGTCCTATTGAGGGCCCAACTGTAAAGGATATACTTGAAAAGGTTGGTTATAGCTGAGACACTTGCCGGGCAATTTGTTATGATAATGACTGATATTCTCCCCTTGTAGGGTGATTATGATTTGTGATTCCACCATGCTGCATTCCTTGCCATTTTGATAATTGTCATTGCATTGGTGAGGAAGAGTGTAAACCATGAAGGGTGATGCCGTTCCATGATTTACATTGATCACATCATATATTTCATAGCGAGGAAGAGAGTATAAACACAAAGGGTGATGTCGTGCCATGATTTACATTGATCACATCATATATTGCATAGTGAGGAAGAGAGTAAAAGCACGAAGGGTGATGCCGTGCCATGATTTATATTGATAACGTCATATATTAAATAGTGAGGAAGAGAGTAAAAGCACGAAGGGTGATGTTGTGCCATGATTTACATTGATCACTTCATATATTGCATAGTCAGGAATAGATTAAAAGCATGAAGGGTGATGCCGTTCCATGATTTTAATTGATTACATCATATATTGCATAGTGAGGAAGAAAGTAAAAGAACGAAGGGTGATGTTGTGCCATGATTTATATTTAAAAGCACGAAGGTTGATGTCGTGCCATGATTTACATTGCCATACATGATACATTGCATTGTGAGGAAGAGAGTAAAAGCACGAAGGGTGGTGCCGTTCCATGATTCATGTTATATTACATCGTACATTGTATCGTGAGGAAGAGAGTAAAAGCACGAAGGATGATGTCGTGCCATTTATTACATTTCTGGCATTATATTTGTTTCATTAGCATATTTTTGATAAATTGTCTTCTTGTCTGTTCCTATGTACTTAATTAACTGATCTATCACACTTGTTACCCCCTTTGTTTGCTCCTGTATCCCCCTACGTATCTGTTTATCTCTTGCTTTGTTTTCCACGATATATGTTGTAGAATAGGACATGTTAACGTTTGTTGTCAAGTCTAGCCTCGTCACTACCTCGGCCGAGGTTAGGCTCGGCACTTACTCAGTAGATGGGGGCGGTTGTACTGATGCTACACTGCACATCTTATTGTTGTGCAGATCCCACACTCGGACCCAGTGGACAGCGTTGAGGAGTCACCTTCAGTCCACTCCAGAGGCTTCAAGGTATACCGATGTTGTTCGTGGGCCTTGGCGTCTCTCCTATCCCTAGTTCCTGTATTTCTGGCTTGTTTTTCCTCTAGTTCTCAGAGACAGTCATGTAATTCCTTTCAGACTTTGTATTTAGCACTCCTATAGACAGTTCGTGAGTTTGTGACTCTAGGTTTTAGGGAACTATTGCGACGTTGTATTATGTTATATTTACTTAGTTTTGAAACTTTATCTATTTCCGCTGTTAAGAATGGTGAACTATTTTTAGCTTATTCTGTTAATTCGGCGTTATCGTGTTAGTTCAACTGCACACGTTGGCTTGTCTAGCGGGTTCAATGTTAGACGCCATCACGGCCGAAGGTGGGATTCGGGCCGTGACAAAAAAAACGCATACCCAGTAAGTATCTAGTCTAACCTCGAAGAAGTAGTGATGAGAGGTCGACTCTGACACTTACTAGTGGTCCGATAATATGATAATATGATAATATGAACTTCTAATTAAGCATGACATACAACGTAGGACTCAAAACAAGAAATAATCTGCACAAGTCTTCCCCATAATTAAGAGCTTAAATCACTTCCATCCTTTAAAACATGCAATCACACAAACAATGAATTTATATCAATTACAAAAGGGACTTCCACTCCTATTAGCACACACAAATACCATCGAGGACGTTCGGCCCGATCCAACATAAATGTAAATTGTGCACTACCGAGGGTCGAATTGGAAGTACCGTAGATGTATCTATTACTCTGCTCGCGAATCATTCATGCGATGCGGTCAAATATAAATTTAAAAGAGTTACCCCGCTCGCGAATCATACATGCGACGCGGTCAAACATAAATTTAAAAGAATTACCCCGCTGGCATCATACATGTGACACAGTTAAATATAAATTTAAAAGAATTACCCCGCTCGCGAATCATAGATGCTACGCGGTTACACATAGATTTCTTAAGTCATTAAAGTATTCTTCCTCTCTTTTATAAAAATATGAAATTTCATTGAAAACCTTTAAGAGCCCAATTTTTGCTCAATCTCAACTCCTTTCAAAAAATTTAATAAGAAAAATCAACCCCGCTCTTTCTCAAGGCAACCAATAAACATAAATAAATAACAATATCAATATGGCATGATGTAAGCCTAAAACTACCCGGACATAGGCATAGCTAGTAGTTACGTACGGACTCTCGTCACCTCGTGGGTACGTAGCCTCCACAAATAGAAGCACATAGTAATTTCGTTCACTTATGGGGTTAATTCCCTCTTACAAAGTTAGAAAGGAGACTTACCTCGCTCTAAAGCTCACTTTCCGGTCTAAAATTGTGCTTTCAATCCTCAACTTGTNTCTTAAGTCATTATAGTATTCTTCCTCTCTTTTAAAAAAATATGAAATTTCATTGAAAACCTTTAAGAGCCCAATTTTTGCTCAACCTCAATTCCTTTCAAAAAAATTAATAATAAAAATCAACCCCGCTCTTTCTCAAGGCAACCAATAAACATAAATAAATAACATTATAAATATGGCATGATGTAAGCCTAAAACTACCCGGACATAGGCATAGCTAGTAGTTACGTACGGACTCTCGTCACCTCGTGGGTACGTAGCCTCCACAAATAGAAGCACATAGTAATTTCGTTCACTTATGGGGTTAATTCCCTCTTACAAAGTTAGAAAGGAGACTTACCTCGCTCTGAAGCTCACTTTCCGGTCTAAAATTGTGCTTTCAATCGTCAACTTGGAGCCAAACGACTCAAAGTTAGTCAAATGATATAGAAAATAGTCAATACATGTTCAAGAGTTCATATCCAAACCATTAAGGTGATTTTCTAACCCAATTTTAAGAATTCCTAAAATTCACCTCCAGGCCCACGTGCTCGGATTCCAAAATTTTTTGAAGATAAACTTTAACCATAACACCTCGAACTCAAATATATAATTTGTTCCAAATTCAATGTCTAATTTCGTGGTCAAAAATCCAAAAATACCAATTTCTAGGTTTTCTACCAAAACCCAA
>ML411758.1:0-22373 GCA_005239525.1 Nicotiana knightiana | reverse complement strand
CCCGCCCCACCCATTGGCCTTCTCCCCACCCCCTACTCACCCCCGACACCCCCCGAGGACATGACCCTACACCACCATCCCCGACCAAAGCCACTACACCTTCGACAGACTACAAGAAACACTAACCAAGGCCCGAACTAGGAGAAAACAGGTAGCGCTCACAAGAATTCTAATAGGATGCTCACGATGATGCTAGCTAAAAAACCACAATTTAACTACCACAGAGAATAGAGAAGAAAGCGGGGGGGTACCAATCCCGATGAAAGAACCTGGAAATATGCCCTGAGGTACCCGAGTTCACAGTGTTCTGTCGTGCGTCCTTCCAACTCCCGCCAACTCTTGTACTCACCTGCCAGTGATGCTCCGTTCTTCTTGCCCACGTGCCTCGTGCTCGCCTCAGCAGCCGCAGCTAGTACCCTGAAAATCACACACAACCACCACGAAACGGTATAGGGGGGAGGAGGCACGAGACAAACAAAAAAACTAACAGAAAGCAAAACAAAAGAACAGAAAAAACAAAAAGGAGGGTGTACGAACTGGACTGCCTGAAAGAATGAAAAGAAAAAGAAAAGAAAAAAAAAAGGGGGCAGTGGTTGTGGGAGGGGGTCGTTGGTGGGGACCTAGGGTTTTGGGGTGGGGGCAGGCCGCTGGGGGATATGGGCGGGGTTAGACAGAGGTGCGACGCCGGCCTGAAAATACCGGCGCTGACACCGAGGGGCCGCGGGAAGGAGGTGGAGAGAGGGAGAAGAGAGGGTAAGGAGGAGTGGTGAGAGGCGAGGAGAGAGGAGGAGAGGGAGATATAGAGAAGAAGAGAGAATGGGCACTTACCTGCTGTGGCCGGTGATGGAAGCTTTGTCGGCGAGAACGACGGGAAAAGGGGGAGGGGCGGAAAGAGATAAGTTCGATGAGAGAAGTAACCGTTGAGAGAGAGAGAGTAATTCCACTATTCCTTCTATCAAAATGGCTTCCCAAGCAACTGGCATTTTGGACAATTTCGATACTCGTGGTTTGATCTGGCTTGGTGGATATATTTGTTTTGGTCGGTATCATAACTCAAGAAGGCATTTTGAAGTCTTTGGTCCCTTTCACAATTTCGAAATCTAATGCATAGCCTTCTTTTGCTATGGAGACTTGATATTCTTGAAAATTCATGTCCATGTTCATAAAAGTCGTGGGTGCAGCTGTGTGTGATGTCTTGGACTGCTGATGGCTCTTTTAGCTGTCTCTGACCTTACCTGATCTAATTGCACTACAAGAAATAAAGTCTTTTGTGCCAACTAAGTCATTTCTAAAGCTCAAAACTTGCCTCGAATGACCGTTAGAGCGACTTTGCAGTCGCTATAGTTGAGTAGCTTTTAGTGGCGACTTGTGTAATAGTATATATTTGTTGTGGCATCAGTCGCCACAAAAACATTCCTTTTCAGTGGCAGCACTAATCGCCACAAATAAACCTCTGTAGCGGCGATCCTAAGTGGTCACGAGTATTTTTTGGTTTGATGTAGCATACATTTGGTGGTAACTGCGGGTTGCCCCAAAAACCAATTTCATTTTAATTAATTTATATCAACTGTATGTTCCTATTAGTTTGTTCAATAATATACCAGCGACCATCACCGGTTTGCAGACATTTCTCAATAAGTATTTTATGAACTTCTTATTGATAAAAGTCATGATATAGAGTACACAACACTTCATAGTACATTATCATTATAGAAAAACTTGATAATACATTTTAATTGTATGTACACAAAAAGAGAACCACAAAGCTTTCGAGGATCTTATAGACTTAGACTTAGCCTCTTTCTTCGTATGATGGTCAAATAGCTATGGGGTATTCGACAACAACAACATATCAAGTATAATCCGACAAGTGGGGTCTGGGGAGGGTAGTGAGTACGCAGACCTTACCCCTACCTGTGAGGTAGAGAGGTTGTTTCCAATAGACTCTCGGCTCAAGAAAAGGTGAAAATTGAGAAAGGAAGAACACGAAGGAGAAAGAGGAAGCCAGCCTCTCACACCTCCTAACAGGGGCATCCGTACTCCTCCTCTGCACGTGCCCGAACCATCTCAGCCTCTACTCCCTCATCTTGTCCTCCACGGGGGCCACTCTCATTTTGTCCCGAATTACTTCGTTCCTAATCTTATCTCTCCTGGTATGTCACACATCCATCTCAACATCCTCATTTCTGCTACTTTCATCCTCTGAACATGGGAGCTCTTGACTGGCCAACATTCAGCCCCATACAACATAGTAGGTCTAACCACCACTCTGCAAAACTTACCCTTGAGTCTTGGTGGCACTTTCTTATCACACAGAACACCAGATGCGAGCCTCCATTTCATCCACCTCGCACTGATACGGTGGGAGACCTTATTATCAATCTCCCTATTACCCTGGATTATAGACCCGAGATACTTGAAACTACCCCTCCTCGGGATGACTTGGTATCAAGCTTCACACTCACGTCCGCTTCATGAGTCTCGTCACTGAACTTACACTCCAAGCATTCCGTTTTGGTCCTGCTCAACTTGAAACCCTTAGATTCTAGGGTCTGCCTCCTAACCTCCAGCATCGCATTGACCCCGCTCCTTGTTTCATCAATCAGCACGATGTCATTGGCAAACAACATGCACCATGGCACCTCCCTTTGAATGTGGCGTGTTAACACATCCATCGCTAGAGCAAATAAGAACGGGCTGAGAGCCGATCCCTGGTGCAACCCCATAATTCCGGGAAGTGATTTGAGTCTTCTCCCATTGTCCTTACCCGAGTCTTAGCACCATCATACATGTCCTTGATTGCTCTAGTGTAAGCTACCAGAACGCTGCTAACCTCCGAACATCTCCACAGAACCTCCCTCGAAAATTTATCATATGCCTTTTCTAGGTCTATAAACACCATGTGTAGGTCCTTCTTTCTCTCCCTATACTTCCCCAACAATCTCCTCACAAGATGAATAGCTTCTGTAGTCGATCGTCCCGGCATAAATCCAAACTGATTATCGGATCTGGGGAATTTAGTACTTAGAATTTGTATCTACATTTTTTCACTTTACTATAACTATAAGTGCGCTTGTTAAATATTCTTGTTTATGAGAGAATTCACATGATTGCATTTATAATGATGTTGTGATGTGTGTTATTCTTTGTTTTTTCATTCTTTGTTGTGTTAAGAAATGAATTAGAAAATCACTTTAGCTGCAGTTTTGATGTTGTTCAAGTAGAAAAATTATAAGTCTCCCATGAACAACAATTTTTAGGAACTCTCTTTCCTCGTAAATTGAAGGGGAGCCTTGGAGCAACGGTGAAGTTGCCTCTGTATGACCTGCACGTCACGGGCTCGAGCGTGGAAGCAGCCACTAATGCTTGCATTAGGGTAGCCTGTCTACATTACATCCTTGGGATACGGCTCTTCCCTGGATCCTACGTGAATGCGGAATACTTTGTGCTTCGGACTGCCTTTAAAAAAATAAGCACTCTGTCCTCATAACATTTCCCTCTCTCTTTGCTATAAATGTGTATTTCTATTTTTCTTTTGTCAAAAATTTCTCATTTTATTATTTGAGCTTGTCCTTGCCATAATCTATTTTTTTCGTTTTCACCATGATCATACCCTCCTAGAACCAAATGGAAGATCTCCACTTTTTTTTTCCTTCTGGATGATGGAAAGGATCTTTTGGTAATGACAAAAAAAAACAATTCATTCAAGAGTAGAACTAAGAGAATGTGTAGCTTTCCTTTTCCCATCTCATTTTTTCTTTTCTACCAAGAAATGATTACTCATTCAGATTCTCACGAAAACTGTTTTCTAACCTAGGGAATCTGATGTTATATATTACTCGAAGAGTACACGATTCATTTCAATAGCTTCTTGCATTAGTGAAAAGATTCCAGCTTAACTGGAAACAAGGACCAAATGAAGGGACTAGGTCGCTCCAAATGCCTATCTGTGGTGACTTTCAGCAGGTCACGACGAAAACTTTCCATGTCGAATATTTCATTTTCAGGGGATAAAAATTTAGCCTATAGTCTCGATTTCATGTGACGACTTTTCAGGTCTAAACTCTTTATTTTTCATGCAACTATATGTCGCCACGAAAAACCCTTGATTTCGTGGCGACTTCGTGGGTCATAACCAAAAGTCTGTTTTCTCGTAGTATAGTTAGGTTCCTTTGGAAAATTCTTTAGTAGGACATAAGTTTTGTTTCACATCGAAATAATGTTATACCTAAAACATTCTACTCCTTTGTCCTTGCAACTTGTCTATTTAGATGGCAAGGTCTGTATTTTCTGGTCAAGCCTTCAAGATGTTTGCTTTGTGCAGGTTGGAACTTCCAAATTGTTTTATATACAAACAAATGATGAGAAAATTGATGCTTTAAATTTATGTTGGGTCTGCCTGCTCTGCTTTTCTTAGTTTTAATTATCATTTTATTTTTGGCAGGTGGTGAGCGACCTCCTGATTCCAACGTTGATGTGAAAGCTACGAAGTGAACTAGTTATCTCTTTAACCTCTTATGTACTATCTTAATTATTATTGAGAATGTAGTGTCATTAAGTTGTGTTATTTCTAAGACATGAGTAAAAAGTGTTGTGATTTGTCTTCTACGCTCGTAGTTTTCTTTAAGAACGTAGGATTATCTGCGTTTTATTACTAAGACAAGGAAAAATGTCTTCTGGTATTATGAATTCTGGTTATGTTTGACGATGAAGCTTTTATCAGAGTAACATGGTGTTGAGAGATCCTATGTAGATGGTTGGTTGTTTCACTTTGATCTATGGTAATGCACTATTTGGTTAATTTTGAGCTCTCTAAAATTGGCCTATACTGCTCCAAGTTGTTTATTAGACACATTGAGTGAGGTCGGGTATCTAAAGGTACAAGGCTCAGTTGAATTCAAGTGTAATTCATAAGCTTTAATGGAGAGTAGTAATGGAGTACTATGTTCAAATGTTGTTGATTTTGATTCTGATTCTGATCACGATTATTGTATGTATGTCGAGGGTCGGAATATAATCGGCAGGTGGATGAGAGTGAGGTGCGTACTCCCCTTTCATACTTATGACCTCTAAATTCAAGTGTTAATAATTTGATACTGAAAATATCTCATAGTTCTTGTTCCACTTCATTGACTACTAGACCACACCATTGGGTGTGTGCTTTTTCTACTTTTTAATTTGTCCTTTTTGTTGTTTGTGTATTATGCAAAATAGGGTTTTGATATCAATTTGGATTGGCCATGGGGGGTTAGTATGGTGGCTCTAATAAATCCACAACGGGGGTTCGAGAAGCACATCCCAAGATATACCGAGCTGTCTGGAATGTAAGTAATATGTTATAATTGCGAGAAAAATGTTGTTCTGTCTGCCCCTTTTAATTTGGCTTTCTTCTATTTGTTAGAATAAAAGGTACGAATTTGTCAAAAGTTTGACTGTGAACACATCACTTGCTGCTGGGTTGTAGTGTCGCATCACCTTTCAAGCTAGAGATGCTGACGACGACGCTGTTATGATTTTTCGAGCATTGGTGTGGTCGGGAATTGATGGAGACAGCGATATTAGATTTTGCAGGCTTAAGAAACCATCCAAGTGATCGTGGTATACTTTTTAATATGCATCTTCTCCCTTGTTACTTACAATGCTTATATATGCAACGTGCTTATGGTAAGATATATAAACTTCGAATGTTTGTGCCCTCTTAGGATTACCTTGTCCCATTGACGTAATTTTTCTACCGTGTGTACAGACTAGTAGATAGTAGGGCGATTGGTAGTTCGGGCAGTAGAAGGGCTTGGAAGGCAGCTGTAAGGGATTGAAAGCGCGTAGTCCCTCTAGCGTCTTCCTCGGTCTCCATTGCGTGCTTCTTCAGTATCTCCTCAGGAAGCAGCAAGAGAACGCGGCAAACTAGAAGATTAAGATGGCACCGCAACTAAGCTAGCTTTTACTTTCTTTCAAATCAGAATGTAGGTTTTCCCTGGTGGGAAGGCTCCCCAACCCCGTGAGTCCCGTCCTGCCCTGCCTTGAACTAGAACTCGGAAACCAGGACCTCATTGATTTATGCCTGTGCATTTTGCTACACAACAACTATGCCTCAATTGTCACTATCAATTTCACTCCATTTGGATCTATTATATTCCAATATGCCAACATTATTTGCCAATGGTGTAAAAATTATGTTGTGTGTGCTTGCCGGCAACCTCCAAAAATATAACTGCTCAAAACTTCATGATCAGCCCCAACCAAAACCATGATTCTTTCCATATTGTTTAATGAGAGAAGGAATGAAATAGAGATGCATTCTGATCTTTAGTTATTTAGCAACAGGTATGTTGGCGAATTCACTTTATGAGAGAATTCACATGATGCCATTGATCAATGCTGTTATGATATATGTGACTTTGTTTTGTCATTTTCTGTTTTAAGAAATAAATAAATTATAAAATCACTTGTAGCTGCAGTTTTTATGTTGTTCAGGTACAAATATTACAAGTCTCGCATGAACAATAATGCTTTGCCTCTCCAGGAAACTATACATTCCCTTATATCTGCTTTTAAAGAATTTGTTTCGTCTCTTCAGTATTAAAAATCTTGCCATTGTCAGGAAAAGTTGATTAAGGTAGCTTAAACCTTGTAATAGTTAAAAGGCTAAGCTGCAGCAAAATCTATTTATTTTTTTTTCACTTTCTTCTCTCTTCTGTTTCTTCTTCTTGATGATGGCAAGGATCTTTACTCCTGAAGAAAGAAACAATTTCTTTAAGAGCAGAACTAGGAGAATGTGTAGCTTTTCTCATTTTTTTCTTTATTTTACCAAGAAATGATTTTGAACTCATCAATCAGATTCTCACGAAAACGTTTTTCCAACCTAGATGGTCTGAGGTTATAATTTACTCATAGGAAGAGCTTCTTGCATTAGTGTTCAATATACTGATGTGCTTTGTTGTTACCCAACTGCATATCTTTTGCTAAAGCTGAACTTCATTAAGGTGTTAGTATTTTGTAAAATCTGTGTCTACCGCTCCTCACGGCTTTCTATTACTCCAGTTCATTATGCATTCCCTGGAGTCCAGTTGAGTCAAGAATTTCAGAAAAATATATAGGTGGATTACATCATGTTTTTATTGGAACTAGAGATACAAACTGCATTACAAGTTGAATTCAAAATCTTTACTTTTCATTCAACTCAATATGTTGCCACGAAAAGCCCTTGATTTTGTGGCGACTTCGTGGGTCGTAACTCGTAACTGAAAGTCTGTTTTCCTGTAGTGTATTTAGGTTCCTTTAGTAGGACAGGAGTTTTGTTTCACATCAAAATAATGGTATACCTAAACATTCAACTCCCTTGTCTTTGCAATTTGTCTTTCTCGATCGCAAGGTCTGCATTTTCTGGTTCAAGCCTTCAAGATGTTTGCTTGTGCAGGTTGGAACATCCAAATTTTTTTATGTACAGACAAATGATGAGAAAAATTGATGCTTTAAATTTGTTTGGGTCTGACCTGCTTTGCTTTTCTTTGTTATAAGTACCATTTTATTTTTGGCAGGTGGTGAGCGAACTACTGATTCCAATGTTGATGTGTGTTAAAGAATGAACGTGGACATAAAGAATGAATGTAGATAGATTACTTGTACTATACATATATAGAATATGTATTGAGATTTGATAGCAGATTTTTAGGAATTTCCTTTTACTTCTTTCCATAGTTAGAATCCTATGTACATATATAAATATGTATCATTTCATGGAATAAGAGAACAACTTTTGATTCTTCTGATTACATGGTATCAGAGCCACATCTGTGGCTTCGCCGGAGTTGAGTCTGTCTCGCTGGAGTTGACCAAAACTTTCCGGCAGACACGTGGAGGCGCGTGTGTGGTTCATTCTCTGAGATCGGCTTGATTATTCAGTAAATTGGTGGTTATCCTTTTGATTGCAGAACCTCGATTTTGTGGGGGGAAAAAACAGTCTCGGCCAGATTGTAGTACAACCAATTTTGGTCATGTTTGAGTTCTACTGTTTAGTTTGTTTCTGAGATCCTGAAGTGTTCATAAGACCATATAGTTGCATCTGATTTTGCTTGTCTTGTGGGTTGGTATTTCTTGGTTTGGTGTTAAGTTTCTGTTCAGTCATTTTCTTCTCAGAAAACTTTGGTTTAGTCTCTTTAATTTTTCTGTTGGTTATTAAGAGAATTTGTTTGCTTAAAGATGGGCGATAACAGGACTACCATGACTGATATTGTTCTTGCTATGTCCAAAATTACAGAACATAAACTAAATGATTCTAATTATTTAGAATGGAGTAAGACTATTAGAGTATATTTGCTTGAGAAAGATGACCATTTAGTTCAAGACCCCCTTACAGATGGAACTAAAAAAACATGGATGAGAGATGATGCACGATTATTTTTACAAATTAGAAATTCTATTGATAGTGAAGTTGTTGGTTTGACTACTCACTGTGAGTTTGTCAAAGAACTAATGGACTATTTGGAGTTTTTATATTCTGGGAAAGGGAATATGTCTCGAATCTATGATGTGTGCAAGAAGTTTTATCGTGTTGAAAAGGATGATAAAACTCTCACTGCTTATTTCATGGATTTTAAGAACACCTTTGAGGAATTAAATATGTTTCTGCCGTTCAGTACTGATATTAAGGTGCAACAGAATCAGAGAGAGCAGATGGCCATAATGAGCTTTTTAGCCGGTCTCTTTTCTGAATTTGAGACGGCTAAATCTCAAATCTTGTCTAGCTCTGAAATTTCATCTCTTAAGGATGTCTTTAGTAGGGTACTACGCACAGAGAATTTTTCATCCGCTCAATAGAATGTCCTTGTTGCTAAAGGAGGAGGAAATGATCCAGGAAGAAGATCTGATTTCAAGGGAGGAAGAAATAAAACTGCGGAATCCGGTAAACATGTGTGTCATTATTGCCATGAGCCAGGCCATTGGAAGTGGAACTGTAAGAAATTGCAGAATCGTAATCAAAATGGCACTCGAGCAAAGGCTAATGTTGCAGCTGCTCCTAACCCATCCTCTGATAGAACAGTTCTTGTCTCGGCGGAGGAATTTGCTAAATTTTCTCAATTTCAAGAATCACTAAAGGAATCCACTTTCGTTGTTGTTGCTGAATCAGGTAAAGCATGTCTTGTATCTGCTCCAAACAAATGGGTGATTGATTCAGGTGCCACAACTCACATGACAGGTAATCCTAGTACCTTTGCCAGCTTTCGTCCCCACAAATCACCATCTCTTGTAACCATAGCTGATGGTTCAACCTACAATGCTATGGGATCTAGGACAGTTAAACCAACCCCTTCTATTACTCTATCATCTGTATTGATTCTGCCAAAATTTTCCTTTAATTTAATCTCTGTGAGTAGACTTACCAAAGATCTAAATTGTTGTGCCTTATTCTTCCCTGATCATTGTTTGTTTCAGGATCTTGTGACGAAGCAGATTATTGGTAAAGGACATGTATCTAATGATCTCTACATCCTTGATGAACGAGTGCCTCGGTCTATTGCCTGCTTTAGTGTCATGTCTCCATTCGAAGCACATTGTCGGTTGGACATCCTTCTCTGCCTATTTTCAAGAAGCTTTGCCCTCAGTTCCATAATATTTCTTCATTGGAATGTGAGTCATGTCAGTTTGCGAAACATCATCACAACTCATTAGGTCCTAGAGTTAATAAACGAGCAGAGTCTGCATTTGAGTTAGTTCATTATGATGTATGGGGACCATGTCCAGTTGTGTCCAAATTTGGGTTCAAGTATTTTGTTACTTTTGTGGATGATATTTCTCGGAACACGTGGATTTATTTTATGAAAAATCGATCCGAAGTGTTTTCTCACTTTTCTATTTTTTGTGCTGAAATTAAGACTCAATTTCATACTACTGTACGCACACTAAGGAGTGATAAGGCTAAAGATTATATGTCAGAATCATTTCAGTCTTACATGAGACAATATGGGATTATTCATCAGTCATCTTGTGTTGATACACCTTCTCAAAATGGAGTTGTTGAGCGAAAGAATAGGCATCTACTTGAGACAGCTCGGGCACTTTTGTTCCAGACGAAGGTCCCTAAACAATTTTGGGCTGATGCAGTCTCTACAGCTTATTTCTTGATTAATCGTATGCCATCTACCGTGCTTAGTGGTGGTATACCTTACAGTGTTCTCTTCCCGAACAAGCCATTATTCCTTGTAGAACCGAAGGTGTTTGGAAGCACATGTTATGTTCGAGATGTTCGACCATCTGTTACCAAGTTGGATCCCAAGGCCTTGAAGTGTGTTTTCTTGGGATATTCACGACTTCAGAAGGGATATCGTTGCTACTCTACTGACCTTGGCAAATATCTAGTGTCAATTGATGTGTCTTTCTCGGAGACTACACCATTTTTCCATACATATCCTATTTCTACAAGTCCAGAGGAAGAAGATGATTGGCTAGTCTATCAGGTCACCAATGCTTTGACAGAACAATCAGATGATGTTTTTCTTGCATCTCCCAGTTCTTCTATTGAGCATCAGACGACCGTTGTGCCTTCCAAAACTGCTCAATCTGCGCCAACAAGACAGCCAATTGTTCAAGTGTACTCTAGGAGACGAGGGATCAATGATACATGTCCTACACCAGTTGCTTCGTCATCGGATCCTCCTCTGTCTGATCCTTCAGAAGATCTCGACATTCCTATTTCCCTTCGCAAAGGTACACGTCACTGTAAATCCACATATTTCATTGCTAATTTTGTTTCTTATATCCACTTATTTCCTACATCTCGTTCTTTAGTTGCCTCGTTAGACTCCATCTCTGTCCCTAAAGCAGTGAAAGAGGCCTTGAATCACCCTGGATGGTATGATGCAATGCTTGAGGAGATACATGCTTTAGATGAAAATCACACGTAGGATCTAGTGGATTTACCCAAAGGAAAGAAATCTGTAGGATGTAAGTGGGTCTTTGCAGTTAAGGTTAATCCAGATGGTTCTGTGGCAAGACTCAAAGCCAGACTTGTGGCTAAAGGGTATGCCCAGACGTATGGGGTGGATTATTCAGACACTTTCTCTCCGGTAGCTAAACTCACTTCTGTTCGCTTATTTATTTCTCTAGCTGCTTATGAGAATTGGCCTTTGCATCAGTTGGATATCAAAAATGCATTCCTTCATGGTGATCTCCATGAAGAAGTGTATATGGAGCAACCACCTGGTTTTGTTGCTCAGGGGGAGTATGGGAAAGTATGTCATTTGAAGAAATCCTTGTACGGCTTGAAGCAGAGTCCGAGGGCTTAGTTTGGCAAGTTCAGTGAGATAGTTCAGGAGTTCGGGCTGAAAAAGAGTAGATGTGATCTTTCAGTCTTCTATAGGCAATCGACAGTTGGTATTATCCTCCTTGTTGTATATGTCGATGATATTGTTATTACCGGAAGTGATTTTGCTGGAATTTCCTCTCTTAAATCCTTTCTACATACTAGATTTCACACAAAGGACTTGGGCTCGTTGAAATACTTCTTGGGAGTAGAAGTAAATAGAAGCAAAAAAGGAATTTTTCTGTCTCAAAGGAAGTATATTCTTGACTTGCTTGCAAAAACTGGAAAGTTAGCAGCCAAGCCTCGTAGTAGCCCAATGGTCCCAAATGTGTATCTGACGAAAGATGATGGTGATCCTTTTGACGATCTAGAGAAATACAGGAGATTAGTTGGTAAGTTAAATTATCTCACTGTAACTCGTCTGGATATTGCTTTTGTTGTAAGTGTTGTTAGCCAGTTTATGTCCGCTCCTACGGTCAAACATTGGGCAGCATTGGAACAGATTCTATGTTACTTAAAAGGAGCTCCTGGACTTGGTATATTATACAGCAATCGTAGGCATTCTCATATTGAGTGTTTTGCAGATGCGGATTGGGCTGGATCCAAAATTGATAGAAGGTCTACTACCGGCTATTGTGTCTTTGTGGGTGGAAACCTGGTATCGTGGAGAAGTAAGAAACAAAATGTTGTATCTCGATCCAGTGCAGAATCCGAATACAGGGCTATGGCACAGACTACGTGTGAGGTTATGTGGATACATCATCTTCTAACTGAAATTGGGATAAAGCATACTACACCAACAAAACTTTGGTGTGATAATCAAGCCGCTTTTCATATCGCTTCAAATTCAGTATATCATGAAAGGACAAAACATATTGAAATTGACTGTCACTTTATTCATGAGAAGATTCAGGAAAACTTGATTTCTACTAGTTATGTGAAGACAGGAGAACAATTGGCTAATTTGTTCATAAAGGCGTTAAATGGAACTCGAGTTGATTATCTTTGCAACAAGCTGGGCATGATCAATATCTATGCTCCAGCTTGAGGGGGAGTGCTAAAGAATGAACGTGGACATAAAGAATGAATGTAGATATATTACTTGTACTATACATAGATAGAATATGTATTGAGATTTGATAGCAGCTTTTTAGGAATTTTCTTTTACTTTTTTCCATAGTTAGAATCCTATGTACATATATAAATATGTATCATTTCATGGAATAAGAGAACAACTTTTGATTCTTCTGATTACAATGTGAAAGCTACGCAGTGAGCTAGTCATCTCTTTAAGCTCTTGTCAGTCTTCTACTCGTGAAATTGCTAGTTTTCTTTATATTCTCATTGAAGAAAAGCGAATTTACGAGGTTTCAAGAACGTGGTAGCTCGACCCTCGGTAGAGTGGCGAAGCTGTGAACAAATGGGTTAGGCGAAAAGGGGAGGTGGGGATCACCTCTAACAAGCGTATGCTTTCGAGTCTAGATTTTCACTCTCGACTTTCGCGATGTAAGGAAAAAGATTGTTTTAGTTATTGTTGAGAATGTAGTGTCATTTAGTAGTGTTATTACTAAGAAACATGAAAAAAAGTGCTGTGATTTACCTTCTACGCTCGTAGTTATGTCATTAAGAATGTAGGTTATCTGTGTGTTATTACTAAGACAAGGGAAAATGTGTTCTGATGTTATGATTCTGGTTATGTTTGATGGTGAAGCTTTTATTGGAGTTGGTTGGTTTTAAGAAATCCTCTGTAGCTGGTCGGTTGTTTCACTTTGATCTATGGTAGTGCACTTATTTTGGTTAATTTTTGGCTCTTTAAAGTTGGCTCATAGCCCGTTTGGCCAAGCCGAAAAAATCAGCTTATTTTGAGGAGTGCTTTTTTTCAAAAGTACGTTCGGTGAAAAGCAATTTGTGTTTGGCTGATTAATTTAAAAAGTATTTCTAAGCAACAATTAATGTTTGACCAAGCTTTTAAAAATTGCTTCTAAGTGTATTTTTCTCAAAAGTGCTTCTGAGGAGAAACTAATTTTTTCACCT
Organism: Nicotiana knightiana; assembly: GCA_005239525.1. Taxonomy (NCBI): domain Eukaryota; kingdom Viridiplantae; phylum Streptophyta; class Magnoliopsida; order Solanales; family Solanaceae; genus Nicotiana; species Nicotiana knightiana. Next base: position 9,040 of record ML411758.1, on the reverse strand, counting down.
TCGCCAAAACTGCTTTTGCTTCTGCTCAGAAGCACTTTTTTTCTCATGAAAGCTTGGCGAAACACTTCAAATTTGAAAAAAAGTACTTTTTTGAAGAAAAAAAAAGTGTTCCAAGTTGTAATGGACCACATATTGAGTGAGGTTGGAGTATCTAATAGGTACAAGGTTCTGTTGAAGTAGCTAAATGAAAATAGTGGCCAACTTAAGGGAGATGTCTATATTTTGCCTTAATTTTTATGCTAATCACGAGTCGTGAAATACATCACCTGACATCATATCCCTTGAGTTGTCTACGTCATACCTTACTTTTTGGGTGCGATCCTTCTTCGAACCCTGCGTGAACTCATAATGCGTTGTGCATTGGGTTGCCTTGAGTCAAAATGTACATGTGATGATGTGATAAAATAGCTACCGTTGAGTGTAGTCTATATAATCATTTGTAACGACTTGATTGGTAAAATAAAATGAGATATTTACTCTGTTTAAGCCGAAAATTCAAAAAATAACTAATGATATTGAATCTTATACGACTCTGTAAAATAGGTTAATGATATTATTTCTCTTTAAAAGGAAGGCATAGCTTGTTACATATAAAGAAAGATGAGGTATCAGTATGATATTAAAAAGAAACAACCACTATTCATATACAGAGGCAAAGAGATAGGATTTTAAGTTTATGAGTTTCATATTCTAATCATTTTAAGTTATTAGGCTCTAAATTAATAATTTTTATTTGTTTAATAAATTTTTAAGACAAATATAAAGTTAGAATCAAAGCTACTAGGTTCGGTTGAACCCGCTCTCGGCTCTATCTCCCCCTCTGTTCATATATGTTTGATAATTGGAGGTTGAAGCTAATAACTAGGGAGTAATAAACTGGGGAGCCCTCTACTAATTAAACCATACATACAGAGATTGAAATCAAGTGGCAAATGAACTTTTGCTAATAATGGAATGAATGTATTTTTAGGACTAGTGTATTTTAATTCCCCACCAAATAAATAAGGATTATGTACCCTATAATGTAAGGCTTAGTATTTAATATAATATTTCGTTTTCACCAGGAAAAAAAGTAAATTATACTGCACTAAGAGGCTGTAAACTCGAGGAAATAGGTCAATTGGACTATTTACAAATGGGAGAAATTCAAAAATAGTCAGATTTACACGTGATCATTAAAAAATAGTCACAGTTTTAAAAGTAATCGAAATTTAACCACTTTTCATGTAAAGATAAATTTAAACGAAAACACTGTTCAAAATCCGAAAAATACTCTAGCATAATATACTGGAATTCCCGTATAAGTATAAGGTAACTCCAGTATATTATACTTGTGTTCCAGTATAATATACTACACTTCAAGCATAATATACTGGAGTTCCAGTATAATATACATGTCCAGTATAATATGTTGGAAGTTCATACACGTGCTCCAATCCCCAGGATATTATGCTAGAACTTTTCGCGTGTTGGAGTTCCAGCATAATAAGTTCATACACAAGTGCACCGATCTCCAGTATATTATGCTGGAACTTTCCGTGATACAACAAAACAGTGACTATTTTCCAATGATTTTGCAAACGCTGGTTATTTTTGAATGACCAGTCCGAAAACGACTCGCCCGTGCTATTTTTACTTTACAATTTAAATAGAAAAAAAATAATCATGCAACTCTTATACGAGTATAACAAGAATTCATGTGTGATCCCGCCAATATTTGTTTGCCGTAATTTTAGTATTGTGATTTTTAAAGTATTGATAAAATAAAACTTACTGGCCGGAAAAGGCATATAGCTTTCATAGCTCAGTTGGTTAGAGCACCCGTTTAGTAAGCGGGAGGTCTTGAGTTCAACTCTCAATGAAAGCAACTAAATTTTTTTCCTTTTTAATGAAGTTGCTAATACTGAATTTGCAAACTATGAAGGGATGAAGTATTGAAAGAATTTCAAATTAAATTTGGATGAAAATGCATCTAAATTTGAGGATTAAAATACATAAAAATCTAAACTAACTTCTAAAGCTGGAGAAAAAGGACTAATTGACGAATAAAACTAAAGACATACTCCTATGCTTCTAGTAACCAAATTGTTTTGTTTTTTGGTCCAAAAGAAACTAATTATATTAAGTTAAAGAGTGCACAAGGAGCTAAAGTTGACATGGGCACAGGACACGACGGACCTGCATAAGTAACAGAACTACAGGAATAACCTCGTTGTGGGTCGTGACAAAATAACAGGAGAGGGTTTGCGCTAGAACTAGCTAAATCCCTAAGATGAGGGTTACAAAAAGAGGTGACTGAGCGACACGTGTTACATACAGTAGCAGGTACAATGTGGCTAACAAAAAACATTCCTAGCTTGTCTTCTTCCAAAGCCGTTTGTACTGAAGTTGACGGGTGTGTGAAAGTAGTGAAGTCCGCAGAGTTGTCCAACGTGCAACCAAAATTTGCAAGTATATCAGCTACTCGATTTTGCTCCATATACGTGTGTAGTACGACCGAATCATCCAGTTCCCGAAGAAGGTACCTGCAATCCATTATAATATTGTTAAATAAGGAGTGAGAGTTGGTTAGGAGAGGCAGCTCTAAAATTTGATTAAAACAAATTACACCCACAATTTGTTTCCTTAAATATGATAGCTAGCTCAAATGTGGGTGTAATTAATTGTCTATATAAATTATTCTTACGCATGTGGTGGAATAAATGTGATAAGAAATGAAAGAAAATAGGAGAAATTAAGAACTCTTTGGTATTAAGAACACTGGTTTTAAAAATGAGTCATTGTCCTTCTCCGATTCTAATTGGCCAACTTGAGAATGGACAACTAATGCTTTTCACTTATTAGACCGATTGAAAACAGTGACGAAATTAGAAATTTATTCGAGGGTATTCAAATTTGAAAGAAGTAAAAAAAGTCTCGATAAAAGGTGTTCAATATGTATTATATACCTCTAAAACATAATATTTTATACACAATACAATTTATCGACGAACCCTTGTAATCACGTGGCTTCGCCACTGCTTGAAGGTAATCTTAATTCTTATCCCTCTATTTATAGCTGTTGGACGAGGCCAATCACTTGACAAACGAAGAGGAAGTGTGCAGAAGTGGGTGGAGACACATCCTTAGATCTTAAGGGTCTCCCGCCCGGGGCGGACGTAGTGTGATAATGACGGGTTCAATCGAATTTATAATTTTCGGCGCAGAATAAAAGTCTATATGTAAAAACTTGTTAAAATTCATAACTTTAAAAATATAATAGATTTAATGTTAAATTTTAAAAATTGAACTCATAAAATTTAAATCCTGGATCCGTCACTGTGACTCGCGGCTACGACACATTATATTCATTGAGATTTGATTTGACCTATGATATGGTTGACTAAATCAGGTGGTGCGTTATGTTGCGTTGGGTGAACTGTGTATGATGTAGTATGTTGTTTGCCGTACCTACTAATTGGGCTTATATGGTTAGGATTTGAGGGGGAAGTGCAGAATCAGCTATTTTTTAAGACTGCTATTTAGGAATTAATCAGTATTTATTTTATCTTGAAAATTTGAACTAAAATATTTAATTTCAAGAATGTCCTAAAAATTTAATCTGAAAAACTGAAATTTAACATACATTAACTAATTTCTAAACAACAATCTTTTAGAGTGTACCCGGTATCAGGGGCGAAACCCTATGGTCATTTTAGATGATGATTGGATGACGAGTATCACATATCGATAGGCAAGGAACAACTCAAATCTTTGACGTAAGAAATCAAATGTCAAGTGGCGGTTCTGAAAATCTTTGAAACACAATATTTTTGTCACTTTCTAATTGAAAACCCTTTTGAGTTTTACAAATCACTTTATCTTTTAAAAAGGGGTGTGGCACCCTTCGTCAAAAAATTACACTCTATATATAGGTAAAATATTACGTTTTAGAGGTATATAACACATATTGAATACCATTTGTTGAAATTTTTTTTACTTCTTTCAAATTTGAACACTCTTGAAATAGTTATAGCTTCGCTACTCTCAGGTATCATTTCTACAGGATTTCATGCGATAATATAATTGGGCTTGGCCCAAACAAATTTTGGGCCAAGAGATGATTGTTATTGAATGACTAGTATCAAGATCATGTTCTACTTTCCTTTTATGAATATTAATAGTCACTATAATAATTCTTTAGTTCTTTAAAAAGTGGCCATATGGGTTGGATCTCCATTTATGTTGTCCACATATAAGGAATAGTCACTATCAAAAGGACACTACTATAGATTTCTCACTTTTCCTTTAGTCTTTTTCATTACCAAAAACTACATAAATTATCATAGTATAAAGTAATTGTTAAAAAAAAAAAAAAAAAAATATGATTATGATACAAAATTATAAAAGAATAAGAAAAATTTGCCAGGCGGATCAATGTGAAAAACACCTACCAATTGAGGACAATCAATGTGATCGAGAGATGCGTCAGTACTAATAAATTATGAATTTATCTAACTATTAATAATTAATTATTTTTCGTTTTATGATCTGTATACGGAGGAAAAAAAAAATTACTCTAAAATAATTGGGTGAAGATCTTGATTCTTGACATGATCCCAAAATTGGTGTATCTAAACAAAGTTTGAGATAAAATATCATTTCTTAACAATAAGGATTTGTAAGTGATGATCCTATCTTGTATTAATTAAAGAATCTAAAACTTTGGAATATTAAATAAGAGATCCGATTCTTTTATTAAATAAAATAATAATAATAATTTGAAGCTAGTTATTAATATTGCAGAATGAGCTGGGATTGATTAAACAAGAATACTTTAGAAATATAAGATATGTTATCCATTTTTTATACCAAAATAAGATGACCCTTAGTCCACTTGAAAGACTTTAGTGTATATTTTATTGGGAGTTATATTATTATTTTAATTAATCCAGCTTTTCGTGTTATCTAAACTCTAAAGTCAGATTACTTTAGTTTTGGAGATACACGAACAAACTAATTTTATATTACTAGTGATGGATTGTACGTGATTAATTAGATAGCTAATTAAGATTAGAGGGCAATACCATTATGAGAGAATCTACTAATTAGGCAATTAAGTTATTAAGCAATATGAAGTGATGGACTGTATCGTTTGATGAATACAATATTTTGGATAGATCATCTCGTTTGTCGTCGTTTCATGATATCATGCACAAGCAATATGTAGAATGAACATTCAATATTATAAAAAAAATGATACACTGTAGAATTATTATATAAAAAGATAGGGGAAAAGATAAAATAAGATAATTTATTAATAATGAAGAGCGAGATGAAAGAAAAAAATAAGGTAACAATACTACTGTGAGCATGTAATTTTACCCTACCAAAAATATTCCTACAAAGTTAATGAATAAATTATTCCTATTTATTTTTAGATTTTTTTTGGCAATTATTTGAAATTATTTGCATTTTTAGTTGCAATTTTCATTTTTCAAAGTTATAAAAAATAACAAATTTTTTTTAAAATTTTCAGCATATTGCATTATTAGGTTTTTAATTTAATTTAATACTTAATTACACAATTTAATACTTAATCCTAGCCTCTATGGCTCGATTCTTGTATCTCTGAGGTCCTCAAGGGACCGGTAGGTTATTCATCCACCCCCCGGGGTCCGTGCTCACCTCCCATGGCTTTCATGTCATTCCCAGGCCGTCCATGGCCATCTGAGTAAGATCCCCTCATCTCCGGCTAGAATCCGTGGTTTCTAAGCCGTCTCTCTCTCTCTTTGGGTTCTCTCTCTGAAACCCTAATTTTAACATTGGATTTCTTAGATCTGCAATAGATCTGGGTATATTCCGAGTTATTTTGCTATTTTCTTAAAGATTTTTCGATTTTCCTAAAGCATCTCTTCATCTTCAAACTAGGGTTTCTTAACCCCTTTTCAGAAAACAATTCTTCTTCTGAATTTAGTGTTATTCTGTGATTTTCATTGTGTTTAAATGATTTGTTTAAGTTATTCCTTCATCTGATTTTATTATGTTGAAAACCCTGAGTTTCTTGGTTTAATCTTTGGGTTCTGAGTTTATCTTTACTGTTCGTTCTTTCAAACTTGTTTGCATGTTTGATTCTCATGAACCTGCTTCGATTAATTTGAGTATTTTTATATTTTCACCCTGTTTAGGGTTTCTGATTCTGCCTATTATGTGCTTACCTCACTTACTCTCAGAGGTTTATGTTTATCAGTATTATATTCCAGTTTGAATCCCTGATTGTATATGATCTTTACTTTACCATGTCTATTAGGGTTCTAATTCTTGCCTTCTGCCTTGCTTATCATGTGTTTATTCTGTGCAATCTGTGTTGATTCTCCCTAATCAGTACTATTTCCTATTTGAACCATTGATTCACTGTGATTGATACCTTTCACTAATCTCTTATGATGACTTCCCTGCTGATTTTCCGACCTTAGATTATTTCTTGCCTTATTTTATGGTCGACTATGCTGTCAAATTAATTCTTATGTTATTTCCTTAATTAGAATCCTCTTAACCTAGCCTCAATTACATGTTCTATACTGGTACTGTTATGAAATTATTTCCTTATTGTGTTATATTCCAGTCATATGGTATCTTTCCTTATTTATTGTCTGTCTATTACAGTTCAAAGTTAACTCCTTAATTGAAGGGAGTACTTATATTGATCTTATGTTGATTGATTATGATTCCCCAATCACTGCCTGACTTTGATTCTTACCTTATCCTACCTAGTTTCAAACTACTATATATGCTCTCTTTCATTGACACTAAACACACACGAACACATTAGTTCAAACTCTATAACTTACACTCAAAGCTTTCTACTCTCTTTCTGTGTCACTTACTATTATTCTGAGTTAGCCGGTTGCAAGACAAGGCTAACTATTGTGCTCTCCTGCCCCTTCACCTTTGTGTTTACTGTCCATTTACTGGTATGTTCTGATTTTCAATTTAAGTCCCAAAATCAATATGTTCCTTTTACTGCTTCAGTTTATCATGTTCCTGATCTGTTTCTATCTATTGTTTTGCTGTTCAACATGTAATTGACCTCTTTGCATCATTGCTTCATCTAGTATGCTAATTATGTCCTAACTCTTTAGGATTAGCATGTTCTTATAAACCTGTAATTTAATTCAATATGACTCAATTCTGTTTTGATGTACTAGTAGCCTAGTTTTGGTATGCCTTATTGATTTGTTACCCTAAGTTGCCCTACTGCTATGCTCAATCATGTTTAGTGCTTCTATGTCCTCACTGCTGCTATGAAATCTTATACTATGTCATCTCCCATTCCCATGAACCCCCTAAGCACTTCTTATTCTGTGACTATGTTCTAATTAGCATTCCTGAATTCATGTCTCACTATTTACACTATTAGTTACCCCTTAATTGCAAAAGACTTATGTTTATTATATGTGTACTATGTGTCTCCAGTCCCCAATTATCCCTGTGTGAAGGGTTGTTATTTGATTATTGCTGAACCTGTTTGGCTCTGTGTTTGATCTGTTGTTCGTTTGATTTCACCACTCTTATCAAAATTGTTTTACTGCTAAACAACTCTCCTATTTTATAAAACTACTGCAACTGAGTCCCTTCTTTCTAATACTGCTTTCCAATTAAACCCTCTTCAAAACTATGTCAATCACTCTCACTCTACTCTCAGGTCCTTAGGTTCTGCCCCTCCAGTGTATGATTGCCTTGGGATTCCTGTGAGATCCCTCTGAACTATGATGCACTGGGGCTGGCCCTTCCACACTGCACTTACTCAATTATGGTTATGAAATATGGGTGTGAGCACTGCCCGAGATCCCTTGAGGTCCTTAGGGAACTCTGACACACCCGGATATGAGAAAGGCTATGAAAAATTTGGGCACTTGAGGTTCTGGGAATCTGGGCCTGTTTTCAGACTCCCTATAGTTTAACTTCTTCTTTTCCTTTATCTATTTATGTAATTTATTTAACTGGTCTGTAATAATTATTGTAAATGAATACTGGGGGATGGCTAGTGAAATAAGGGGATAGCTATATGATCTTGTCAATGCCACTGGGTAGAAATCATGCCTTAGGCTTTAGATTCCCTATATCTGCATTAGAATCCATGCTTAGGACTAACATGTTCATTCAAACCATTCCAAACATAGATATCATGTATTTAAGGCTTTCATGTTTATTTATTTAACGTACAACATGTACTTAATTTATGCTTATGCCTACCACTTAGAAATCCTGCTCGTAAGGTGATAAAATTAATACTCTTGTGCATTCAAAACATGTCCCAATCATCCTGTAACTCTTTGTGCATTTTAGAAATCATGCTTTAGGAATCATGTGCATCCTGAAATTATGTCTTAGCCATCCTGCATTTATATGTGCATATTATATACCATGATCTAGGATTTCGCCTACATTTACTTAACTACGCCTAGTTTAAACTGCTGAATCATGAAAAGGTATAAGATAGCCTCGCATATGATTATCATCTCTTCTCTTAATAGAAATTGGTAACAATCTCTGGATTCTCAGATTTACATCATTTAGAACAACATGTTTTAGGTAAAACAACTCTAAACTGTCTAATAGTTCTGGTAGTTACTACGCACATCCCCACGCCTAGGAAAGCCTTAGGTAATCAATATCTTTAAAAAAATGAATATTGTTTTGATTGCGTTTACCGTCTAAAGGCTAACAGGTTTTAAAATCAGTAGGCAAACTGATTAGGTCCTTGCTATTGAGTTTATAAACAAGTTGCATACGTATGTGCATTNTATGTGTAGGTGAATTGGAAATGGAAACGGAGCTAAAGGGATGCAAATACGTCAAAAATACGCAAAAGGAGACGCCCGGGCGATAGCCGGGCGTTTGCCCCCTAAAGCCAGGCCCCCCCTGGCGTTAGGGGGGCGTTTAAACCCATAAGGCCAGGGCCCCCCTGGCGTTAGGGGGGCGTTAGAGCCCAAAATCCAGGCCCCCCCTGGCGTTAGGGGGGCGTTAGAGCCCAAACGCCAGGGGTCTCCAGTGTTGT
>ML411757.1:590-18336 GCA_005239525.1 Nicotiana knightiana | reverse complement strand
TCGACACTTTATTGAGGGACTCCACCCCAGTATTCGAACCAGCATGGCCAGAGAGTTGGAGACCGATATTACTTACCAGCAGGCCGTGAGTATTGCTTGGAGGATTGAGACTATGTTAGCCCGGGACAGGGAGGAGAGAGAGGCTAAGAGGTCTCGAGAGATTGGCCCTTTTTCAGGAGCCCGTGCACCAGAAGCACGCTATGGTAGGGGTTTTGTGAGTCGCCCCGTTCATTCAACTCTCCCAGCAGCCAGTGGTATTCCAGCTCCTCCTAGACCTCAGGAGCCTTATTATGCACCACCAGTATCTCAGGCGCCTCCTACTCAAGGTGCTATCACTGGCCAGTCCAGCAGGCTAGATTAGAGTCAGCAGCAGCCGCCACATCCTCTGAGGGGTTGCTTTGAGTGTGGTGACCCTCGTCATATGATCAGAGATTTCCCTAGAGCGAGGAGGGGTACACCACCTCAGACTTATCAGGGTGCACCACCTCAGACTTATCAGGCTCCATGTCTTTCACCAGGTCCTCCAGCTATTCTTCCAGCCCCAGCTACTACCTCACCACCTCAGGCAACTCGAGGTGGAGGTCGAGGAGGTCGAGGTCGCCCTAGAGGGGGAGGCTATGCCAGGTACTATACTTTTCCGGCCCGATCCGAGGCCATTACTTCAGATTCGGTCGTCACAGGTATTGTTCCCGTTATTCATAGAGATGCATCGGTATTATTTGACCCAGGTTCTACATATTCATATGTGTCTTCTTATTTTGCTTCACATCTAGGGATATCTTGGGAATCTTTGAGTTCCCCTATTTATGTTTCTACTCCGGTGGGAGATTCTCTTATTGTGGACCGCGTATATCGATTATGTTTGATTGATATCAGTGGTTTTGAGACCAGTGCTGATTTACTACTACTCAGTATGGTAGATTTCGATGTTATATTGGGTATGGATTGGTTGTCTCCCTACTATGCTATTCTTGATTGTCATCCCAAGACCGTGACGCTGGCTATACCAGGATTACCAAGGTTAGAGTGGAGAGGTTCCTTAGAGTATACTCCTCACCGAGTCATTTCTTTTCTTAAGGCTCAGCGGATAGTCGAAAAGGGGTGTGATGCATATTTGGCTTATGTGAGAGATGTTAGTACTGAGACCCCTACGGTTGAGCCATTTCCAATTATCAGGGACTATTCTGATGTATTTCCAGCTGATCTTCCGGGTATGCCGCCCGATAGAGACATTAATTTCGGCATTGACTTGTTACCGGGCACTCACCCCATTTCTATTCCTCCCTATCGCATGGCTCCTCCTGAGTTGAAGGAGTTGAAGGAGCAGTTGCGGGAATTACTTGAGAAGGAGTTCACCAGGCCTAGTGTATCACCTTGGGGGTGCTCCGGTGTTATTTGTGAAGAAAAAGGATGGCTCAATGCGTATGTGTATTGACTACCGGCAGCTGAATAAGGTGACAGTGAAGAACAGGTACCCATTGCCTCACATTGATGATTTATTTGACCAGTTACAAGGTGCTAGGGTGTTCTTCAAGATTGATCTACGTTCGGGCTATCATCAGTTGAATATTCGGGAATCGGATATCGCAAAGACTGCCTTCAGGACCAGATATGGCCACTATAAGTTCCTTGTTATGTCATTTGGGCTGACCAATGCCCCAGCAACATTCATGCATCTGATGCACAACATATTTCGGCCTTATCTTGATATTTTCGTCATTGTGTTCATTCATGACATTCTGGTATATTCTCGGTCCTAGGAGGACCATGAGCAGCACTTGAGGACCGTGCTTCAGACATTGAGAGAGAAGAAGTTGTACGCCAAGTTTTCTAAGTGTGAATTTTGGCTTGATTCTGTGGCATTCCTAGGCCATGTGGTGTCTTCGTATGGGATCAATGTAGATCCGAAGAAGGTGGAGGCGGTACAGAGTTGGCCCAGACCGTCTTCAGCTATTGAGATATGCAGTTTCCTCGGTTTGGCTGGGTATTATCGCCGTTTTGTGGAGGGATTTTCATTCATTTCAACTCCTATGACTAGACTGACTCAGAAGGGTGCACCTTTTTTATGGACTGAGGAGTGTGAGGAGAGCTTCCAGAAGCTCAAGACAGCCCTGACTATAACTCATGTGTTGGTTTTGCCTACTGGTTCCGGGTCCTATACAGTCTATTGTGATGCTTCGAGGATTGGCCTGGGAGCGGTGTTGATGCAGGACGGTAGGGTGATTGCCCACGCGTCCAGACAGTTAAAGGTTCATGATAAAAACTATCATGTTCATGATCTCGAGTTGGCAGTGATTGTTCACGCCCTGAAGATATGGCGTCATTATTTATATGGTGTTCCCTGTGAGATATTCATGGATCACCTGAGTTTGCAGCACATATTCAGGCAGCAGGATCTAATTTGCACCAGCGTAGGTGGTTGGAGTTGCTAAAGGACTATGACATCACTATATTATACCAGCCGGGGAAGGCCAATGTGGTGGCCGACGCCTTGAGTCGTCGGGCGGAGAGTTTGGGGAGTTTGGCATACCTTCATGCAGCTGAGACGCCTCTAGCCTTAGATGTTCAGTCCTTAGCCAGTCAATTCGTGAGATTGGATCTTTCTGAACCTTGTCGGGTATTAGCTTGTGTGGTTTCTCGATCTTCCCTTTATGACGTATCAGAGAGCGCCAGTATGATGGTCCTCACCTTTTGGTTCTTCAGGATAGAGTCCGGGGGGTGATGCCAGGGATGTGACTATATGAGATGATGTTGCGATGAGGATTCAGGGTCGGATCTGTGTGCCCAATGTGGATGGGCTTCGAGGGTTGATTCTTGAGGAGGCCCATAGTTCGCAGTATTCCATCCATTCGGGTACCGTGAATATGTACCAGGATCTGAGACAACACTATTGGTGGCAAAGGATGAAGAAGGATATAGTGGAGTTTGTAGCCAAGTGTCTAAACTGTCAGAAAGTCAAATATGAGCATCAGAGACCGGGAGGGTTACTTCAGCAGATTGAGCTTCCAGAGTGGAAGTGGGATTGAATCACTATGGACTTTGTGGTTGGACTTCATCGGACTTTGAGGGAGCATGAGCTATTTGGGTGATTGTGGATCGGCTGACCAAATCAGCTCATTTCATTCCAGTACTGACTACATATTCATCAGAGAGATTGTTCGCCTCCACGGTATTCCAGTATCTATCATTTCAGACAAAGGTACACAGTTCACTTCACGGTTCTGGAGAGCCGTTCAACAGGAGTTAGGCACCAGAGTAGAGTTGAGCATAGCTTTTCACCCTCAGACAGACGGGCAGTCCAAGCAGATGTTCAGATTCTCGAGGATATGTTTTGTGCCTGTGTGATAGATTTTGGAGGGTCATGGGATCGGTACTTGTCTCTTGAAGAGTTTGCTTATAACAACAGCTACCGGTCTAGCATTCAAATGGCGCCGTATGAGGCTTTGTATGGTACGCGGTGCAGGTCTCCCGTGGGATGGTTTGAGTCGGACGAGGCCCGATTGTTGGGTACAGACTTGGTTCAGGATGCCCTGGACAAGGTGAAGGTGATTCAGGAGAGACTTCGCACAGCTCAGTCCAAGCAGAAGAGTTACGCGGACCGGAAGGTTCGTGACTTGGCATTTATGGGTGGTGATCGGGTTTTGCTTCGGGTATCGCCTATGAAGGGAGTCATGAGGTTCGGGAAGAAAGGAAAGCTAAGTCCGAGATTTATTGACCCTTTTGAGGTGTTGCGACGTGTTGGTGATGTTGCTTATGAGCTAGCCCTGCCCCCCAGCCTAGCAGGGGTTCATCCTGTGTTCCACGTCTCCATGCTCCGGAAGTATCACGGTGACCCGACTCATGTTTTGGATTTCAGTTCAGTCCAGTTGGACAAGGATCTGTCATATGTTGAGGAGCTAGTAACTATATTGGATATGCAGGTCAGGAAGCTCAGGTCAAAGGATATTGCGTCAGTACAGGTTCAGTGGAGGGGTCAGCCAGTCGAGGAGGCGACTTGGGAGACCGATCAGGATATGCGGAGTCACTACCCTCATCTTTTCATAGCTTCAGGTATGTTTCTATGCTCGTTCGAGGACGAACGATTTTCTTAAGAGGGGGAGGATGTAACGAACCGGTCGTTCATTTTGAGAGTTAGCGCCCCGATCCCCTAATAACCGCTTCTCCCATGTCTATTTATGTTATTGGAACTTGTCGGAGCGTTGAGTGATGAAATCCGGGTGATTTTGGACACATAGTCCATAAATGTGGAATCTAGATTTAGAAATCTGGCTGTAGCTTGAGATGTGTGAAGACGGATCCGGAATGGAATTCTGTCAACTCCGGTAGCTCCGTTGGGTGATTTTGGGGTTAAGAGCGTGTTCGGAATGTGTTTTCGAGGTCGGTTGTGGATTAAGGCTTGAATTGGCGAAAGTTAGAGTTTCGGTGTATTTGGCTGATAGGTGAAATTTTGATATCGGATTCGGAATGGAATTCTGAAAGCGACAGCAGGTCCATAATGTCATTTATGACCTGTGTGCAAAATTTGAGGTCATTCGCACGAGTTTAGACGTGTTTCGGCATCAGATGTGAATTTTAGAAATTTCATAAGTTCTTAGGTTTGAATCTATGCATATTTGATGATTTTGATGTTGTGAGACGTGTTTTTAAGGCTCGACCAAGTTTGAATGAGGTATTAGGGTTCTTTGGTAGTTTTTTTTGGGGTCTCGGGGGCCTCGGGTGTGTTTCGGGTGTTCAACGGATATATTTTTGGTTTAGTCTTCTGCTGTTTCTGGTTTTCTTGAGCATCAGATAAATCCTTCAGTGCGATCGCGTGTTTTGGGCCGCGATCGTGGAGAGTAAGTTTGGGCCCAGCTGATTTTTGTTTAGTGCGATCGTAATAAGAGGAACGCGACCGCACAAGGTCTACTGGGCCGGGCAGGGGAGCTTCACTCTGTGCGTTCGCGTGGGCCTTAGCTGCGAACGCTTAGGGTCCAGCCCAGGAAAGCTCCACGAACGCAGCTGGATGTTTGAGACCGCACTGTGTTCCAGCTTTAGGAGGGTGTGGCTTAGCCTATGCGATCGCATCTCTATGAGTGCGATCGCACATCACAATTTAGGCTTGGGCAGAATATTTAAACCCATTTCGAGGATTTAAGCCTATTTTCACCATTTTCGAATTTTGGAGCTCGGGAAGGGAGATTTTTGAAGACTTTTGCACCTGGGTAATTTGGATTTGGGCCACCCGGAGTTGGATACTCATGGAAAGAGCGTGATATTGAGTTGATTAGCGCAGTCAAGGTAAGTGGCTTGCCTAATTCTGTGTTGGGGACTTCCCCTTAGGCATTTATACTGATTTCGTTACGTGGACGCCGTGTACGTGAGGTGACGAGTGCGTACACGGGTCATTGTTGCTAAAATCCTATTTTTACTTCCATTAAATCACTCATTTTCATTCGTATATTAGTGTTTCATGTCTTAACTGAGTAGTTAGCTCAAGAGTAAGCATGCCTACCTGCCCTCACTTGATTTACTCTTATTTGCTACTAGTCACACCATGCTTAGGTAGCTTTACTCTATTCTTGCCTATTGTTTTTCTGGACTGTTTAATTAAGTCGTATCTGACATACTTCTACTTTGCATATTTAAATTGGGACTACGGACTGAGATTCGGGAGCTTTCCCCCTGTACTGTATTTCATATTTAAATTGGGACTACGGACCGAGATTCGGGAGCTTTCCCCCTGTACTGTATTTCATATTTAAATTGGGACTACGGACCGAGATTCGGGAGCTTTCCCCCTGTACTAAAATGCATATTTAAATTGGGACTACAGACAGAGATCCGGGAGCTTTCCCCCTATACTGCATAGCATATTTAAATTGGAACTACAGACTGAGATCCGGGAGCTTTCCCCTTATACTGCATTGCACATTTACTGTCAAGATATATGTTGTGCTAAGCCGAGGGCTCTCTGTTTGTTATAATTTCTCCCAATTTCCATTGATCCTGTTTATCATTGCTCATCTATGTTTTCACTGTTTTATATTTATACTGACTTGTTTTAAAAACTCAGTAGATCTTCAACCTGACCTCGTCACTACTTGACTGGGGTTAGGCTTGGCACTTACGGAGTACCGAATGTGGAGTACTCACACCCTTTCCTGTGCATGTTTTCCCCATGTGCAGATCCAGGTATCAGCACCCAGTATCGTGGCTAGGAGTCGTTCTAGCAGCTTCCAGGAGACCGCGAGGTAATTCTGCCGCGTCCGCAGAATCCCACGAGTTTTCTTCTACTCTAGTATAGGCATAGCGGACTTATGTATTTTTTCACTATTTCATTGTATAGAGCTACATTTAGTACAGAGCTTGTGACTATCATGACATTTCCGGTTTTGGGAAGTGAAAGTGTACATGCTGAGAAGTTATGTTATATCTTCTTGAGTTCTTTTATGTCCTTATTTTATTGATTCTGTTATTTTTCGCAAATTTTAGGTTACCTAGTCGTAGAGACTAGGTGCCGTCACGATACCCTTCGGAGGGCAAAACGGGTCGTGACAATCACAGTAGGTCAACCAGACTTAGGAAATCATCACAAGTATATACACATAAAAGAATTATTATAATCATTAATTACTGTTTTATGATTCCAAAATCCCAAAAAATGATATTAGTCTAGTGATTATTTCTCATAAGGCCATGTATGATTGATATACCAATTTATAGGTCAATCAGAGTCCATCAAATAAATTTAGGACATCATTATGTATTTAAACACACAAAAAATGAACATAATTATTAATTCCTATTTTATGTGGTAGTACATAATATTCTTATGACCTCAAAATGCTAAAAAAATAATGTGTGTCATGGTGAGTACTGCTCATAAGCCCGTATCTGATGGATCCATTAATTTTTAGGCCAATCGGATTCCATCAACAAACTTAGGAAAATCATCATGTATGTAAACGCATGAAAAATGGATATACTTATTAGTTCTTGTTTCATGACCCTGAAATGCCTAAAAATAATATTCGTCATGTCGAAACAATGAAAATTAGTCACTATGTCATTTTTAATGGACCCACCAGATTTCAGGTTAATCGGAGTCCGTCAACTTTTTAAACACTCGTATGATCCAGTGATCATGCGTGGCACGAGTAGATTTAATGTGACCGTGCATAGTATTTTTATGACCCCAAAATATAAAAAATGATGTTGGAAATGGTGAGTATTGCTCACAAGATAGTAATCGATGGATCCATTTATTTTTAGGCTAATCAGAGTCCATTAACCGAATTAAAGAAAATCATCATGTATATAAGTACGAAAAAAAAGATAGGTATAATCATTAATTTCTGTTTTATGTGGTCGTGCATGGTATTCTTATGACCTTAAAACGCTAAAAAGTGATGTTAGTCATGGTAAGTATTGATCATAAGGCCGTATTTGATGGATCTACTAATTTTTAAGCTAATTGCAGTCTATCAACCAAACTCAAGAAAATCATCTACGAAAAGATAGACATAATCATTAATTTCAATTTTATAACCCCAAAACGCCAAAAAATATTGTTAGTCATGGTGAGTATTGCTTACAAAGTCGTATCCATTGAATCCACAAATCTTTAGGTCAATAGTCCATCAACTAGATTTAGGAAAGTCATTATACGTATCAACAGACAAAAAATAAACATAATCATTAATTCGTATTTCATGTGATCGTGTATAGTATTTTTATGATTCCGAAATGCTAAAAACGATGTTATTCACCGTGAGTTTTACTCATAAGGTCATATTTGATGGATCCATCAATTTTTAGGTCAATAGTAGACCATCAATCAAACTCGAAAACATCATCCTGAATATCAACACACGATATAATGGACATAATCATTAATTACTGCTTCATGACCCCAAAATGCCAAAAAATAATGTTAGTTACGGTGAGTATGATCACAATACCGTCTATGATGGATCAACTATTTTTTAGGATAATGGAGTCCATCAACAAAACTCTGAAAAATAATCATGTATATAAGCAGATGAAAAAGGGACATAATCATTAATTCCTGCATCATGATCCCAAAAAGCCAAAACATAATATTAATCATGGTAAGTATTCCGTATAAGAAAATACTCGATGGATCCACCAATTTCTAGCCCAATCAGATTCCATCAACCAAATGTAAGAAAATCATCATGTATATACACGAAAAAATGGACATAATTATTAATTCTTGTTTCATGTGGTCATGCATAGTATTCTTATGATTCTGAAACGCTAAAAAACGATATTAGTCATAGTGGGTATTGCTCAAAAGACAATATTTGATGGATCCACCAATATTTAGACCAATTAGAGTCTGTCAACCAAACTCAAGACAATTATCATGTAAATAAACACATGAATAAATGGACATAATCATTAATTCCGATTTTATGAACCTGAAATGCAGAAAAATGATGCTAGTAATGATGAGTATTATTCATAAGGTCATATTCAATAGATCCACAAATTTTTGGGCCAATTGATTTCCGTCAACCAAACTCATGAAAATCATCTTGTATATAAATACATGAAAAAATAGATATATTCATTGATTACTCTATCATGAACCCAAAACGCTAAAATAAGGTTAGTCATGGTGAGTATTGCTCACAAGGAAGTATTCGATTGCTCTACTAATTATTAAGTCAATGAAGTCCATCAATCAAATTTAAAAAAATCATCATGCTAAACACAAAAAAATGAACATAATTATTAATTTAAATTTCATGTGATCGTACATACATACTTATGACCCCAAAAATATAAAATAATAGTGTTAGTCATGATGAATATTGTTCAAAATGTCATTCTCGATGTATCACCAATTTTTCGGTCAGTCGAAATCTGTCAACTAAACTCAGGATAATCATTACGTATATAAACATACGAAAAATGAATCATAAATTCTTATTTCATATTTGCGAAACGCCAACATTTGATATTAGTCACTGTGAGTATGGCTCACAAGGTAATATTTGACGGATCAATCATTTTTTAAGGCCAATCGAAGTCATCAAGCAACTTTTAAAGAAATCATCACGTATATAAACACACGAAAAAAGTGACATAATCATTACTTCCTATTTTATGTGGTCGTGCATGGTATTTTTGTGACCCCGAAATGCTAAAAAATGAAATAGTTAGACCAATCGGAGTCCGTCAACCAAACATAGAAAAATCATCATATATAAACTCCCGAAAAATAGACATAATCAGTTATTCGTGTTTAATGATCCCAAAATGCCAAAAAGTTTTATATGTCGTAGTGAGTATTGCTCACAAGGCCGTATTCGATGGATCCGCCAATTTTTAAGCCAATCAGAGTATATTAATCAAATTTAGGAAAATGATCATGTATATCAAACAAAAATTGGACATAATCATTAATTCCTGTTTTATGTGATCATGCATAATATCCTTGTGACCCCAAAGCGGGCCCGAGTAGGAATAAATTGACTAAGAAGTAGGGCATACAACAATGGATCAATTTATTCAACGAGATCTGTTCGGATCATACCAGGATGAATGAGATTGGTCAGGCCTCTTGTTCGGATGTAAGACTCCCGCAGCTGACAGATGTCCCATGCTCTAAAACACGATGTTAGTCATGGTGAGTATTATTCACAAGGTCGAATCTAATGGATCCACCAATTATTAGGCCAATCGGAGTCCATCCACCAACCTCAAAAATATTATCATATATATAAGCACACAAAAATGGAGATAATCATTAATTTCTGTTTCATGATCTCGGAACGCCAAAAACGATGCTAGTCATGGTGCTCACAAGGCTGTATTCCATGGATCAACTAATTTTTATGCCACTAGGAGTCCGCCAACCAAACTCAAGAAAATCATCATGTATATAAACACAGGAAAAAATGGATATAATCATTACTTGCCATTTCCCCAAAAAAATAATGCTAGTCATGGTGAGTATTGTTCACAAGCCGTATATGATGAATCCACTAATGTTTAGGTCAATCGAGGCCCATTAATCAAGATTAGAAAAATTATCATGTATATAAACACACAAAAAATGAACATAATTATTAATTTATATTTCATGTCGTCGTGCATAGTATTCTTATGACCCCAAGAACGCTTAAAATGATGATAGTCATGGTGAGTATTGCTTATAAGATCTTAATTGATGTACTAATTTTTAGGTCAATTGAAACCCATCAAGTTAATTCAAGAAAATCATCACGTATATTAACACACAAAAAAACGAACATAATGATTAATTCCTGTGTCGGGACACCAAAACACCAAAAATGTAACCATGAATTAATTAACAATTTATTTGCATTGTATGACCTTAAGGTCACTCTCTCAATTATGCCCCTGTTTTTCCAATGAGCTAAATTTTATCATTAAAAATGAATATTTTTCTTTTTCGAGACAAATTTTGCTCACAGATCTAAAGGATGGCAGTAATTTATATAGTGGCATAAAATAAGGTTTCTTAATATAAATAGCAGGCTATATTCACTGTTTACTTTTTTTAGCAATATGCAAAGATTAAATATTGATTATACACAATCATACACTATATAATATAAATTATGTATATATTAGACCTTCACCGGCTATTTTTAATTTAACGAGTTGGGTGAGCGGCTATTTGGATTAATTTGTGCAAAAACCTCATTACTAGCCAGGCTCTACTGGACCAAATACAAAAGAAAAAAAAGCCCAAAACACGTACTGATTCATCAGCCCATTAGCTCATCTCCATATAATGAAACCCTAATCACTTGGTCTTCAAAAACCCTAGCCTCTTCCCATTTTTATTCCGTCAGCTGTTTAGCAAGAGAAGAGAGCAAAAAAAAAAAAAATGGTGTCAGGTTCAGGGATCTCCGCAAGGAGGGTGGTGGTTGATGCTCGCCACCATATGTTGGGAAGATTATCTTCGATTTTGGCTAAGGAGTTGTTGAATGGACAGAGAGTTGTGGTTGTTAGGTGCGAAGAAATTTGTTTATCGGGCGGACTTGTGAGACAGAAAATGAAGTATTTGAGGTTTCTTCGTAAGAGGATGAATACTAAGCCTTCTCATGGTCCTATTCACTTTCGTGCTCCTTCTAAGATCCTCTGGCGTACCATCCGTGGGTTAGTGTTTTTTTTTTTTGGGTTTTAATTGATGATTTGTTTTGTAATAGTTGTTTTGCTCGATAGAATTATTTTTTTGATTTTGTAGATTTAGTTGTTAACTCTGTGTGTGTGTGTGTGTTTGTTATTTGTAGATTCAGTAGTAACTGTGTGTGTAGGTGTGTAGGCGTGCATTCGTTATTTGTAGATTTACTATGTTATTCTCTTGTACTTAGTTATCATACATGTATATACAATTCATGAAATGAAAATTGAAAATTGAAAAACTAGGGAATGAGTAGTCCGATTACATTTTCTCTAGTAGCATCCTACATTGAATGTTCGAGATATACAGTCTTTTTTTTTTTTTTGAATGGAGGGACGATTAATAAAAATAAAGTAAAAAAGGCTGAATATTTCAGTAGTTGGAGATTAATCACTACTAGTATATTGAAATACTTAAATTTTGTTCTTGGATTTGCTATAGTTTGATGTATGAACTATTTATCGTTGGTGGCTTGAGGCTTAACTGGTAGATATAACTTAGTATATTTTCTCGGGGGTTGTATTTTACTATGTGTAACAATAAAATTTGAGTAGTTTGCCAAGTACCTCATACTTCTACTGCTTAGTGTGCTTGGTATAACATCTACTTCCAAGACTATTTTACTGGTTTTTTTAGAATTTAGCTGGTGCATGTGTAAGAATAAATTGGAGTATCTGATGTTAGTTTGCGAAGGACTTCATACTTGTAACGGACAATGTGTTTGTTGTAATGCCCACTTCATGGCCATTTTACTTAGCACTTGTGAGTCTACTAGGATTGTCGTTTAAGACTTACTATATAAGCCCTTTCATCTGAGTATGCATGTCAATGGAGAATGATTCACTGATTATTTGTTACACTTAACTGTTGCTTTGGTTGTTGATTTGTTGGATGGTTAGGGTAAACTTTGCTCTTTGTTAATGGATAAGAGTAAATTCTGCTCTATATTGCGTCTGATCGGATCTATGTATTTTTCTTTAGGATGATTCCCCACAAGACTAAGCGTGGAGCTGCTGCACTTGCCCGCTTGAAGGTTTACGAGGGTGTTCCACCACCATATGACAAAATCAAGAGAATGGTCATTCCTGATGCTCTCAAGTGAGTCGCAAGGCTGTGCAGGTGCTTACTTTGTTTTGATATCAATCTTGCTGTTAACACTGAAGTGTTTGCCCTCTTTTGTAAATAGGGTATTGAGGCTCCAAGCTGGACATAAATACTGTCTCTTGGGCAAGCTTTCATCAGAGGTTGGATGGAACTATTATGACACTATTAAGGTAAGTTTCTTGCTTTATCCTTTCTATTTGACCTACCTTGATTATTTAAATAATGAGAGTGTAGAAGCTTTCAAGTTGTCTTGCACTTATGTAAGATAAGAAAACCATACAACACTTGTCGTTGTGCCTCCTTTGAATGTGCAGTCACTATTTTCAGAAGTTTGACTCTTCTATCTGCGTGTTATTGTGAATTTTAGATGGTTGTAGGTTTCACATTGCTAAATCAACTTTACGCCCTTGTTTACATAGTTGCATTCCTAATGGAAATATGGTTTCATTTCGTTTGTTATCTGTGTTTCCATATTCATTACCATGCCCCTCGAGTAGTTGCTTACTTCTCTCTTGCAAACATGATTACTACAGGAACTTGAGAACAAGAGAAAGGAGAGAGCCCAGGTAGCATATGAGAGGAGAAAGCAGTTGGCTAAACTTAGGGTTAAGGCTGAGAAAGCTGCCGAGGAGAAACTCGGTCCCCAACTTGCTGTTATTGAACCTATCAAGTATTAGAGTGCAAACTTAGTTATCTGAAGTGAAATTTTGCTGGAGATTGAGATTTCAGCTTGTCTGTTTTTCTTAAAGTTGTACCGCATGGTTTAGTTATTTTGCTTCTAGCAATATTTGAGCAGACTTAAATTGTTTTAACTGTCTTTTTGAAGTTACAATTCTCTCATGGTTTTATTGGTAAAACTTTGTTTTATCCTTGCTAGTTTGCATCTTACCTGGGCTTTGGAGAAAAACCTCAGTTTGTGATACCTTATTTTGCTCCGACCAGTTTCAGCCTCAATAATCTTTTCAATTAACACAGCAAGTTTCAGCCTCTAAAATTCTCACTGTCAGCTGTTGAGATTGGTTTCAAATCCTTCTCAGTAAAATCGCAAGACCACTTTAGGGTTCGTTTCTTATGAAGTATAAGAAGATATAATATTGGTATAAAAATTTAATACCACCTTACTACTTTGTTTGGTTAGCAAATCTTGTACTTTCTCCGCTCTAATTTATGTGAATATGTTTGACTATGTACGAAATTTAAAAAAAATGAAGACTTTTGGATTTTGTGGTCCGTAGTATTTGTGTGGTTATAAAATTTCTCATTAAGGGTAGAATTGTAAGTTTAAATTTTAAATTATTTCTAAATATTAATTTGGAACGGACCAAAAAGAAAACAGGTTTACATAAACAGGAATCAAGGGAGTATAAGTTATCTTGTGATTAAAATTTTGAGTCGCGTATTTTGTGCTCCGTTAAGTTGTAATAATTTTGTGTTAAATTCTTTCATAGATTTATACGTGTCACAAATTTTAAATTTTTATTCTAAAAAATAATAATTTCAACACTTTTCTTTAATTACTCACCGTCCCGCTGCCACCAAGCCTCAACCCTATTTCAACGTAAAAATTGCGCGGGGCACCTATTTGGTCGCCCTCATTTAATTTATACTCGCTTTTTTAAAAACTTTTAACTTGTACTCATTTTTTAAATAACTTCAGTTCCCTTTCCCTCGCTGAGCTGAAGTTCACCAGTTAAGCTGAAGTTCGCCAGTTATAAAGACAAAACTTCAGCATACGGGGCTGAAGTTCCCCAGTTACAAAGACAAAACTTCAGCTCTACCAGTTACAACCCAAGTTATAAAGACAATTACAAAGATAAAATTTCAGCTCTAGAGAACTTCAACTATAGAGCTGAAGTTTGTCTTTGTAAACTGGGGAACTTCAGCCCAGTATGCTGAAGTTTTTGTCTTTATAACTTGGGAACTTCAGCCCAGTATGCTGAAGTTTTTGTCTTTATAACTTGGGAACTTCAGCCCTGTATGCTGAAGTTTTGTCTTTATAACTGGGGAATAGCCCCGTATGCTGAAGTTCCTCAGTTACAAAGACAAAACTTCAGCTCCGTATGCTGAAATTTTTGTTTTTATAACTGGAGAACTTCAGTCCCGTCTGCTGAAGTTTCCCAGTTTCAAGACAACAACTTCAGCTCTAGATCTGAAGTTCGCAAGCTACTTCAGGCCCGTCTACTAGAATGCTGAAGTTTTGCGTGATAGCCTTTGCTACTTCAGCCCCGCATGCTGAAGTTATGCGCAAAAGCAGGTACGGATGCAATATTTTTTACAAAGCAGGTATAAGTTAAAACGTGGCACAAAAAATGGATATGGATGCAAAAAGCCCCTATTTCAACAGAACCTCACCTTACACTTTTCTTCCCCAAAATATGGGAACATTCTCAATAACCATACTTATTCTTTAAAGCGGTGATTTTGGATTTCATTGATCGGAGAAGACGATGGCGAATTAGTGGCCAGTGGTGGTGTAGCAACTTTTTGATGGATTTTTTGACAATTTAATGCAGATCTTGGGAGAATTTATTACAATATCAACAATAATTTTGATGTCTTTGCTGCTCTTTAACTTGAGAAATATAGCTTGTTCCCTTAGCATCAATGACGCATTTGTGTTCGACTTACTGCTACCTCCATTCTAGCCTTTGTCGCGTATATGAAGATTTCTAATTCCTCTCACTTTGTTGAGTTTTTCTATTTTGAATCTCGAATATTTCGAGGTATAAAATGCACAAAAAGCGGAGCTGACCACAATTATATAGAAATAAAAAGAAAAGTAATAGTTAGCTTAGGCTTTTGTGTGTTGGTTTGAATTGGAAGGTGATTGTCTGTTTTCATTCTACTGCTCAGCGGCGAAGGAGATTATTCGTCGGAGAAGAGAGAGAGAGATGAATGAGGGAACTTGCTTAAGGGTATAATTGTAATTTTAAGTATTTTATTTATATCTTATTTAAAATGACATGTGTCAGTTTATCGATGCGTGATATTATACATATTTTAGAGAACTGGTCAAGAAAAAAGTGATATGTAATAAACACACTTCAGACAGGTTGAGTGTGTAAAATGATTGTCGCCGTCAGAAAATGTGTAACAAGGGTTTGGTCCATACTTAATTCTATTTCAATATACATGCTTCAAAGTCCCAAAATAGAAAGAAAAAACAAAAGAGCTTCAATCTCGCTATGTTTCGATCAAGAACAGTCAAAATTAAATTCTCTTTTTCCATATTACTAATGTTTTCTAGCTAGTTTTTTCACCTGAAATTCAAGAAATTTTAATTTACTGGAGCTTAAATAATACACCCATTTATTTTTCTTTATATCTTTGGTGGGAATACTTTATCCCAAAGTGAAATTTCCCGGTGTGAATCCGAATTAATCGGGTCTCAAAGTTGATACCGAACTCAGAAAACAGAATTTTTTTAGGGAGAAATTCAAAACTAGTCAATTTCAAAAGTAATCGAAATTTAGTCACTTATCATGTAAAGATAAATCTGAACGAAAATACTCCAGTAATAATATACTGGAACTCCAGTATAATATACTGAATTTCCAGCATAATATACTAAGTTTCAGTATAATATACCGGTCCAGCATAATATGCTGGAAGTTCATACACAAGTGCTTTATTCTCCAGTACATTATGCTGAAACTTTTCGCGTGTTGGAGTTCCAGCATAATATGCTGGAAGTTCATACACAAGTGCTTTATTCTCCAGTACATTATGCTGAAACTTTTCGCGTGTTGGAGTTCCAGCATAATATGCTGGAAGTTCATACACAGGTGCACCAATCTCCAGTATATTATGCTGGACCGGTCCGTGTTACATCAAAATAGTTGCTATTTTTCAATGACATTGCAAACGCTGACTATTTTTGAATGATCAGTCCGAAAACTGGTTATCCCGTACTATTTTTACAATTTTTTTATCGTAGTGATGGCTCATCTCGTGAGCAAAATCAGATCAAAGACACTTTCCTTGATTAGGCACTACCATTATTCACGTTCATACTTTCTAAATAATTGCAGATTCTATGCCTTAAAGTTGGTTTTTAATTTAAACCACACATGCTTTATTCTTTTTCTTTACATTTTATAAAATTCATTTTCCAGTTTTTTGTTAGAAAATAATTTATTTTCCATATTTGCTATCCTCACCTCCATTCGCATTCCATGTTAGACTCCAATCTAAATTACAAAAATCACTCGGAGGATCGATCAATGAAAATTAATAATTTACAAAATCTTCCTCAAGAAATAATTTTTTCTAAGAAAAATTAAAAATAATACTCAAGAAAACCAAGCTTAACTCTTCAAGAAAATTACTTAACATATTAGAGCAGATTTTGCAAATCATTTAAAAAAAATTCTTTACTTAGACTCATTATTTCCATTTTAATTTTAACTCCTTATATAGAGTTGAATCCAAGTAGGGTTTTTACTTGTTCTTCATCTTTTATTCATACTAACTAAAACTTCTTCATTTTTTTTCTTCTTCTAAAAATGGCTTCTTTTCAGTGGTTTTTCTTCATAATTCTTTTTCTTTATTTCATGAGTTTTGTTGAACAAGGAAATGCAAGATTTCACAGAGTTTTTCATAGGAAAAAACAAATAGTAAATTTACCAACAGTGTATGTTGATCCATCTGGCCATGGAAATTTCACAACTATTCAATCAGCCATTGATTCTATTCCTCTAAATAACCAAAATTGGATCTGTATTTACATTAAAGCTGGAAAATATAGGTAATCTCCTCCCACTTCATTTAACATTTTATTCTTTATATTTCTTTTATTCATATTAATACGTTTACTTTTTATGTCCTATGTTTGTTTCTAAAATTCTTTTAGTCCGTTTACAGATTTATATGCCAGTACAAAATATGGACAATTTCTAATACTAGTTAAACTAAGAATTGAGACAGACTTAAATAGAGTGACGTGGATAAATAACATTCAGGAGCAACAATCAAAGTTGTCTCCGTGTGACTTGTACGTCACGGGTTTGACTGATTCTTGTATTATAGATTACCTACATCAATTCTCCTTAGAGTGTGGCCCTATCCAAGACATTGTTCGAGCCGTGAAATCAACCATTACATTAGGGTAGGATGTCTACATCACACTCGCTTAGGTTACAGTCTTTTTCCGGGCGCTACGTGAATACGAAATACTTAATTAATGCACAAAGCTGCTCTTTTTTAATTTCTTATTGTCGACCCCAATATAATAGGCGTAGTTATTATTATTGTCGTCGTAATATTCCATCATCCTTCACTTGTATTGCAGGGAACAAGTGAGAATTCCTCGAGAGAAGCCATATATTTATCTCAAAGGAGAAGGAAAAAGAAAAACAAACGTTACATGGGATGGTCATAATTCAATTGCTACAGATGCTACATTCATTTCTGAAGCTGATTATACAATTGCTAAAAGCATTACATTTATAGTAAGACAAAAAAAAAAAAAAAAAAAAA
>ML411754.1:7706-83389 GCA_005239525.1 Nicotiana knightiana | reverse complement strand
AATGAAATTAGCAACCAAGGATTTAAGTGTAACAATTACAAATCATACACAGGTAATATAAGAATCTACGAATCCTAAAAGGGCAATCTAATTGCAAGTAAGTACAAGTACACACTCGTCACCTCGCATACTTGGACTACAATCAACAAGGAAGACTCAATCCTAAGGGGTAGTTCCCCCACACAAGGTTAGACAAGGTACTTACCTCAAAGACGACAACCTGGTACTCAAAAATAGACTTCTCAGGAGGAAAGACCTCCGGACGGCTTACAATCAACTAAAACAACTTCAAAATACACATAAAACGTATAAGGAACGATTCCGAATAATAAAGTCTCAATCTTTACAAAATCATAAAAATTGACCCAAAAGTCGACCCCCCCGGCCCGCACCTCGGAACCCGACAAAATTTACAAATTCCGGTACGAGTTCACCCATACTAAATTTTTCCCAATTCCGATAACATTTGGTCTTTCAAATCATGATTTTACATTTTAGAAATTTTCTTTCAAAACCCACAATTCCCTCAATCCAAAACACAAATTAAATGATAAAAAAGAAGTAATTCATGAAATATAATTAATTATAGTGGAAGAACACTTACCCATTAGGTTTGTGTGAAAAACCCTCAAAGAATTGCCAAAACCCGAGCTCTAGAAGTCAAAATATGTTAAAAATGGTGAAACCCCGATTTTGGAAAACTTATATTCTGCCCAGAAGTTAAATGAATCGCGATCGGGGAACATGGTTTGCGATCGCGAAGAAGAAAGAGGAAAGCTGCCCGGATTGTTCATCACGAACGCGACAAGGTGTTCGCGAACGCGGAGGAGGAGAACAGGAAGCTATGCGATCGCATACTGAAGAATGCGAACGTGAAGAACAAAGTTTGGGCGACCAGCAGGGACACATCGCGATAGCGAAAAAATCACTGCGATCGCGATGAGGAAAATGGGCGGGGCAAACAGAACACTACGCGATCGCGGCTTGGGCTACACGATCGCAAAAGAGGGCAACAGACACCAGAAACAACAGTTCAAAAATGGAAGAAAAGGATCCGTAGCCCATCCGAAACACACCCGAGGCCCCCGGGACCCCGTCTAATCACACAAACAAGTCATATAAACTAACAAGGACTCGCTCGTGGTTTCAAACCACATAAAACAACACTAAAACGATGAATTAAACCAAAAATCAATGAAATTCCTCAAAACTTCTTTAACCATCAAATTTTGCATTTATGGTCCGAATCACATCTAATGAAGTTCGTTTCTTACCAAACTTCACAAATATGGCACAAATATTATGTCGAACCTGTACAGGCTCCGAAACCATAATACGGGCCCGATACCCCAGGTTTCACA
Source organism: Nicotiana knightiana (assembly GCA_005239525.1). Classification (NCBI taxonomy): domain Eukaryota; kingdom Viridiplantae; phylum Streptophyta; class Magnoliopsida; order Solanales; family Solanaceae; genus Nicotiana; species Nicotiana knightiana. Next base: position 82,028 of record ML411754.1, on the reverse strand, counting down.
TATAATTTCATTTTCAAAAACCTCTTTTATTTTCAGAAAAAAATTTCTTTTAAAAATTCATTTCTCGAGCTTGGGACCTCGGAATTCGATTCCAGGCATACGCCCAAGTCTCATATTTTCCTATGGATCCTCCGGGTCCGTCAATCACGGGTCCGAGTCCGTTTACCAAAAACGTTAACCGAAGCCAACTTTATTCAAATTTCTAATACAAAATTATCATTTTTATCAGTTTTTCACATAATGGCTTCCTAGGATGTGCACGCAAATTGAGGTGAAATAGAAGGAGGTTTTTGACAACGGGATGACCTTTAGGGTCATCCCATCCTCCCCCTCTTAAACAAACGTTCATCCTCGAACGTGCCAGGATTCACCTTGAACTCACCCAATCACTGATTGTACACTTCTAACACATACCTGCGGGTGACTCCACGTCACCCAACCCACAAAAGCCTGATGAAACAATCACAACTGCATTATAGCCTTCACATCACCATTGATAAGACTTATACCTCTACTTCTCACCCTCTACTCATTTACAAAAGACCCGATTCTAAATTCATATCCGGCATTAGCCTCAATCAGCTACATAAACTCATGACTACACCCACAAGGCATGACCATACAACATGGTACATCACACATAGTCTCATATAACACTTTTGATCATAATAGCTGCCCGAAATCAACTCGACATTGGCAATTAGCCCCACATCTGAAAGAACTCTATTTCCAAACCCCATAATACTGATAATGATGCAATGAACATGAAGACTTCATTATTAAACACCCGAGTCACCATCCACAACTGACACCACCGGGCACACATCCCACAAACTAAACTAAAGAAACATATAACGAAATGACTGAATATGAAAATAGAAACATATAAAGGAACTATCAAACAAGCCCATAGGCACAACTCTCTATCAATACTGACCTGCCAAAAGCAATATAACAAGGAAGAAGCAAAGCATATGAACAAACCACAAGAATTCCATCCTGATAAAAATTTTCACCGTGGTACTCAACCCGGTCTAAACATATTGAATCCCAAATATCACGAGGACCTCGCCCTTAACTCTGAAGCACATACCGAAAATATATCATACCAATTAAAATTCCTCCACTAATTCATCTCAGCTAATAAACTCATAACGCTAGCTGATCTCACATCTCGATGGAATATCAAATCATAACTCGTAAACAAAATACTCAGGAAAATCACATAAAGCTTACCACAAAGAACAACAAGGACTCACTTCCAGTCTCACCACTATCAAGAATGAAATAAACAACGATAGACACGCGCTGCTACTCATAGAATCTCCCAACAGGAGCACACACAAAATGCAGTGCAAAACATGGAACTCACTCATAAATAAAACAACAAGTAAGGGAACTCGTCCCGACCATCAGAACCATAATGAGATACAACTGGTGCCCCTCTGTAACACATCAAAACATACCTGTGATAATATCTGGCACATTGGCCTCCGGCCTACCATATGCAACACATCAACGGGTCGGGACTCCCCCTCTTAGGCGCCCCCTACTCACCTGAATAACCTTCTACCACACACCTACCTGAATCTTGGAACAATCTCTCACCATGTAACTAACATCTCCACACTGAAAACAATCTCGTTGCCGACATGGCTGTGGAAAAACATACAATACGAATCCTCTGAGACCCATGAGTACCTGAAATCCCATGCGAAGCTGGTAATGCAAACTGAACTAGTTGACCCACAAAATTTCTAACGTGTCGTGCCTTGCCTCCATAATACGGACCAATAGATTCGTACGATCTATGAGGCCTCATTGCCTCCCTGAAATCTCTCCCTGATCTCGTTTGCCCTCTCGTTCCCGGTCTCACATGCGCTCTAACCGGCGAGCAATCCCTACTACCTGCTGAAATGAGGCATCCTACTCTAACTCTCGAGTCTCGCTAAACCGAATATCATGCCTGAATCTCCCAAATGACTCTACGAACTCATCTCCTAGCTGAAGCAACCAAGCAAAAGTGCATGTCTGGCCCACTCACTGAATCTAACGGCATGCTCCCATAGTGACACAACACCCTGACGCAACTGCTCAAACTCCACGCGCCGTACATCTCGAAGGAACTGGGGTGCAACCTCCCTCAAAGCATCTTCGAAATCTGAATCCATGGTGAAGCTAACTCGGCGAGGTGACCCCATCTCATATGTTGTCTCTACTGATCAACCCACTACTCTGGACCTGAGACGTGACAAAAGCAATCCCGCTCGTCTCCACAATACCTGAAGTACGAAGAATATAGTGACTCTCCTCCAGGAAACCTTGGGCATTATCTGCCACCAATACATTGAAAGATAGAAGGGTGGTACTTCCAGTACCCCTTAATTCCAAGGTATTCTCCCTCCGATGCTGCTACCCTGACCATGGCAGAACTGAAACCAGATGTCGTGCTGTCATAACAACCGGAACCTGACCAATATGATCTCGCTACTCTAGAATGTAGATGGTGGGAGTCTGAACTCCTCCCCTGATTTGTGAAGCATCTGGTGCACTAGAATCAACCCTGCCTGAGTCAACGTACCACTTATATTCAAAACTGCGCTCAGGTCTCCTGAAGTCCGTGGTAGCAACAGGCGCCCCCAGTACCTGCCCCCCAACTAGAACTACTGGCGACTCCTCAACGGCTGCTCTGGTAGGCATCTTAACTGCGGCACATGCTCCTCGTTGGCCTCTGTCTTTGACCCTTGCGACATTTGCTTCGGGGTAACATCATCAGGGACCGTCGTTTGTGTCCTCACCATCAGTGAGAGAATGGAACAATAATTTCAAACTTCAAGAACAATAAACTCGCACGAAAGGAATGAAGGAAGTGAAATTGTCCTAATAGTTTCGTAGCCTCTCGAAGATAAGTACAGACGTCTCCGTACCGATCTGCAAGACTCTACTAAACTTGCTTATGACTCGTAGCACCTATGAACCTAGAGCTTTGATACCAAATTGTTACGACCCAATTTCCCTCTGTAAGGTATCGTGATGGCACCTAGTCTTAGGGACTAGGTAAGCCTAGCAGTTACTGAATAACAACAGTAAATAAAGGAAAACTAACAGCCTTGATATAGAATCTCAATAGAATGTACATACTTTCCCAAAACCGGTAGCACAAGTCATAAGCTCTACGCATCTTCTACAACTTCTAAGTACAACTGTTTGGAAGTAGATACAACAATGTATGAATAATAAATACAAAGAAGGTGACTCTGACGCCTACGAACGCAACATCAGGTTACCTTGAATCTCCTCGGCAATCATCCACACAGCTACTACAATATATATACCTGGATCTGCACACAAAAATGTGCAGAAGTGTAGTATGAGCACACCACAGCGGTGCCCAGTAAGTATCAAGACTAACCTCGGTGGAGTAGTGACAAGGACTAGTCAAGACACCATTGGTCTACAAAATAAATAACATAAATATAGAAATGACCGAACGTTACATCTATCTAAGACTTCTCCGGATAATCCACCACAATGACAATATAAAGCGGAAGGAATTTACAGAAATATCACGAAACAACACAAAAATACATAGAAATATGAACAACAAACCAGCCGAATCGAAAGGAAACACAATACAATAGAAGACACCGATAACTCAACTCCACGTCGGTTTGTTCACAACGAGCCTTAGCCATTAAAATCCATAACTGGTAGAAATCTTTAAACAACAGTTCATATGAAAAACTTTTGCAAATAAAAATCATTTTAGTATGGAAGAGTTTACTTTGAAAACATACTTTCTCCAAAATTAGATATAAGTATAATTAATAGAGAGAATTACGTAAAACATACTTTCTTTCAAACTACGAAGCTTTCCAAAGAGACTTTCCCAATAAATGACTTCCAAATATCATTTTAGGCAAAACTAGTGCTTTTCAAATATACCTTCAATGTACAAGTCATTCAAATATAATCATTTCAAAACCATTGCTTTTTCAACAATACTTTTCAACAAAATCCCTTGATAAAAATCTCCTCAAGATTTATCCACCGGCACTCAGTCCGTCACTCAGAAATTTCCATGCAGTACAGGAGGAATATCAAATCTTGCCAATAAATGCAGTAAATGGAAACAAGAACGACGGAAATAATAATGCATAAATATAGCACAGAATGTCCTTCGTGCTAACATAACATAACGTGGCATGGAATGTCCCCTCGTGCTAACATAACATAACATGGCACGGAATGTCCCCTCGTGCTAACATAATATAACATGGCACAGAATTATCCTTCGTGCTAAACATCATAAACATGGCACGGCATTATTCCTTCGTGCTAAATATCATAAACATGGCACGACATTATCCTTCGTGCTTTACACTCTCTCTCACCTAAACAATATCAAGAACAACAGTTTGGCAAGGAAAAATCAACAATATGACCCATAAATTACCACATCCCGGCAATGGAGTCAACAATACAAACAATATCATTAACAACTTAACCAGTAATAGAAACCACAACATCCCGACAAGGAAGCCAACAGTACAAACGATATCATTCACAGCATAAACAATAATAGGAACCATCACATCCCGTCAATGGAGTCAACAATACAAACCATATCATTAACAGCATAAACAGTAATATGAACCATCACATCCCGGCAAGGGAGTCAACAATACAAACCATATCATTAGCAGCATAGACAGTAACAATAAACATAACATCCCGGCAAGGGAAATAACCATAACCAATCTCACCTAAACAGTTTACTTCACGGAATAACACTCGGCTTCAAACAAAAGGTCCAATAATAGGCAACATCAAGGAAATACCAATAACATAAATGTCTAACAATTAGACCTAAGTAGCACTTAAGGGAATAGTCATATAAATCACAATGTCAGACTCACGGGCATGCTTGACTCCAACGATTAAATGTTCCAACTACGGCTAGTCAACTATAAGGCTAGATGACCCTAATTATAGTCAATTAGGCAAGCTATGAAGAAAATATAGCATGATGATAAGAGAAGTAGAATATTCAGTTAAGTCAAGTAAAGTCAAATAGCCAACGAAGAATCCAAAAAAAGTAATTCTAATTTAAACAGGAAGGAATGAATTTAGCAACCAAGGATTCAAGTGTAACAATTACAAATCATACACAGGTAATATAAGAATCTATGAATCCTAAAAGGGAAATCTAATTGCAAATAAGTACAAGTACACACTCGTCACCTCGCATATTCGGACTACAATCAACAAGGAAGACTCAATCCTAAGGGGTAGTTCCCCCACACAAGGTTAGGCAAGATACTTACCTCAAAGACGACAACCCGGTACTCGAAAATAGATTTCTCGGGTGGAAAGACCTCCAGATGGCTTACAATCAACTACAACAACTTCAAAATACACATAAAACGTATAAGGAACGATTCCGAATAATAAAGTCTCAATCTTTACAAAATCATAAAAATTGACCCAAAAGTCGACCCCCGGCCCCGCACCTCGGAGCCCGACAAATTTTACAAATTCCAATTACCCATTCCGATACGAGTTCACCCATACTAAATTTTCCCCAATTCCGATAACATTTGGTCTTTCAAATCATGATTTTACATTTTAGAAGTTTTCTTTCAAAACCCACAATTCCCTCAATGCAAAACACAAATTAAATGATAAAAACAAGAACTAATTCATGAAATATAATTAATTATAGTGGAAGAACACTTACCCATTAGGTTTGTGTGAAAAACCCTCAAAGACTTGCCGAACCCCGAGCTCTAGAAGTCAAAATATGTTAAAAATGGTGAAACCCCGATTTTGGAAAACTTATATTCTGACCAGACGTTAAATGAATCGCGATCGCGGAACATGGTTTGAGATCGCGAAGAATAAAGAGGAATGCTGCCTAGGTTGCTCATCGCGAACGCGACAAGGAGTTCGCGAACGCGGAGGAGGAGAACAGGAAGCTATGCGATCGCGTACAGAAGAATGCGAACGCGAAGAACAAAGTTTGGGCAACCAGCAGGGTCACATCGCGATCGCGAAAGAATCACTGCGATCGCGATGAAGGAAAAATGGGCGGGGCAAACAGAACACTACGCGATCGCGAAAGAGGGCAATAGGCACCAGAAACAACAGTTCAAAAATGGGAGAAAAAGACCTGTAGCCCATCTGAAACACACCCGAGGCCCCTGGGGACCCCGTCTAATCACACAAACAATTCATGTAACCTAACACGGACTCGCTCGAGGTTTCAAACCACATAAAATAACACTAAAACTATGAATTAAACCAAAAATCAATGAAATTCTTCAAAACTTCTTTAACCATCAAATTTTGCATTTACGGTCCGAATCACATCTAATGAAGTCCGTTTCTTACCAAACTTCACAAATATGGCACAAATATTATGTCGAACCTGTACAGGCTCCGTAACCATAATACGGGCCCGATACCCCAGGTTTCACATATAATTTCATTTTCAAAAACCTCTTTTATTTTCAGAAAACAATTTTTTTAAAAAATTCATTTCTCGAGCTTGGGACCTCGGAATTCGATTTCGGGCATACGCCCAAGTCTCACATTTTCCTACGGACCCTCCAGGACTGTCAAATCACGGGTCCGGGTCCGTTTACCAAAAATGTTGACCGAAGCCAACTTTATTCAAATTTCTAATACAAAATTATCAATTTTTATCAGTTTTTCACATAATGGCTTCCCAACTACACGCTCGGGCTGCGCACGTAAATCGAGGTGAAAATAGAAGGAGGTTTTTCACAACCTCGAAACATAGAATTTGCTAGAATATACGAGATGAACTTTAGGGTCATCACATCCTCCAATACACTCGCAACTCGAGGCCATATGCCGTCTAAGGACAGAAGTCAAACACTCAATAGTTCTTGCTACATTTCCAGCTAATCCTTTTGTCATCAAACAATTTGAACAAACCTCACCATCGAATCACACTCGCCACATAGTCGTCCAGTAACAAAATCCCACCGATAAGGACACAAACGGACATATAAGTCCCAAATGCACGGCTCACACAATCGAAATCTTAGCAGTCAAACCACAAAATAAAATCCGGCCTCAAGTCCTCCAGATTGGCCCATTATCAACATGATAAAATCGCCTCTTGCACCTCACCCATGGAAATCACAAGCCGTAGATACACATATGATACTGAGTGCTCGCGTGCGCTTTCGAATACATGAACAAAATTCAAAGAGTTACGCTTTTATAGATGGATTCACACGACAAGAATTCAAGAATGTGAGATTTTTCCTAAGGGTTCCGCAGCCTCTCGAAGATAAGTACAGACGTCTCCGTACCGATCTGCAAAACTTTACTAAACCTGCTCATGACTGGTGAGACCTATTTAACCTAGAGCTCTGATACCAACTTGTCACGACCCCAAAAACACCCGGTTGTGATGGCGCCTGTCGTGAAATCAGGCGAGCCACACATTTCATTTATTAAAAGTTATTTTCAGGAAAATCACCACATTTACAACAAGAGTCTCGCTTTTATAAAGCATCTAAGATTTGGACATCATTAATAACATGAATAAAAGAACCCCGATCTCAGATCTAGTGTCACCGAGTCATGAGCTACTACAACGTAAGAATGTCAAAATACAAACTAGCTAACATAATCTGAAATAATAAAGGTGCAAAAGAAAGATAGAGAAGGAGAAGGCGAGGTTGCGATCGCCGGCTGCTACCTCGACAACTCCGAAAGAAACTCTGACAGCCGCTCAGCAACCACTACCGGGTCCCGATATACCTGGATCTGCACACGAGGTGCAGGGGGTAATGTGAGTACACCAACTCAGAAGTAATGAATCCAAACTATGGGTTGAGAGATAGTGACAGACTAAACCTCAATAATTAAAATCATCAGTGTACAAAATTTAGGCATGTTCATAGTTTATCAGAAAATAACAACAGAATATGCTAGATATATCTCAATATGCTCTACATGCCAACATGTCACAGTTTGAAAATGCACATAGTGCTTACAACTCTCCCGCAGAAGTCCACCCAGTACTATATATGGCTCTCAGGCTAAGGAAGTTCCATCCCGGAATATGCATAAACACCGGTGACCGTAGTCACTCAGTAATGAGGAAAAGGCCAGTCCATCCCCACGGAGAAGATCCATCTCCGGAATACAACACTCGGACAAAGTCTATGTCCAGGGAAGATCCATCTCTCACATAACATCAGCTTCGGACAAGATTGTCCAGGGAAGATCCATCCCTTTCATAACATCAGCTTCGGACAAGATCCATGTCCAGGGAAGANATTGGCCCAAGCGCTATATCAAGCCAACGAAGGCATGATTAAAGTATCGTTGCGGTGTGCAGTCCGATCTCATAACTGTCTCAACAATAGGCTCTCGGTCTCACTAAGTCATTACTCTCCAGTCTCACTCGTACGGCTAACAAATGTATAAATCAGCCCAAAACAATGATAAATATGCATATAATTGACAATTACTGAGACTGAGGCATGAAATGATATGCTATAACAGGACTGAGTATATGAAATCAAATAATCACAAAATGAGACAGTAATATACGACCACTCGGGTCTCAGTATTTTCGGCGTGAAGCCTTAGCATTTATACTTAACATGATTTCTAACATGTTCACAATTACCACATTAATAGAAGTGCATATATCAATCAGTAATATCTACTAGACAATGCCATGAGATGATCCAGGCCACAAATACTCGGTGCACGCCCGCATGCCCGTCACTTGGCATGTGTGTCACATCAATTATAGTCATAATCATATAGTTCGGGGTTTCGAACCCTCAGAACTAAATTTGGAAATGTTACTTACCTCAATCAAGCCGAAACTCCACTCTGCCATGCCCTTGCCGCTCGACTCAGCCACAAATCGCCCCGGATCTAACCAAAATCAGTATTATATCATTAATATATTATAAAGGAGCGAAACCCACATCAAAATTATCAATTTACATCACAAATCCCGAAATTGGCCAAACCCGACCCCCGGGCCCACGTCTCGTAATTCGATAAAAATCACAAAAATTGAATCTTTATTCCCTCACGAGTCTACCCATATCAAATTCATCAAAATCCGACCTTAATTGCCCACTCAAATCATCAAAAGAAATTCTCAAATTTTCCTCTCATTTCCCCCCAATTTCCACTCTAATTCCTCAAATTAAATGATAAAAATCAAGATTAATCATGGAATTAACGCAAATGTGAGTGAAGAATACTTACCCCAATTACTCCACTGAAAATCTTCTCAAATTCCATCTTCTCCCGAGCTCTCTAATGGGTTTTTGAAAATATGGACTAAACCCTCGTTTTTTATTTTTGAAAGATTCTGCCCAGATGCCCTTTCCTCAGTGCGTTCGCATGAAAAGCCACACGTTCGCGAAGCACTGACCCAACTCCCTTACGGGATCGCAAAGCATAACCATCTCGACCTCACGCACTCCCTTCCTCCTATGCCAACGCAAACAAGGCCACGCGTTCGCGAAGACCAAAGACTGCCCTCTCACGCGATCGCATCCTCCATTCTGCGATCGCATCCTCCATTCTGCGATCGCATAGTACAACTTACCCAGCCCCCTCCGGTAATCCTACGCGATCGCAGGAATCCCTACGCGATCGCATAGGAGAAAACCAGAACCAAAACACCAAAAAAATCTGCCATCACTCAAGACCAAAAATTGATTTGTGAACCACTCAAAATTCATCTGAGGCCCTTGGGACCTCAACCAAACATACAAAAACGTCCCATAACCTTATTCAAACTTAGTCGAACCTTCGAAACACCCAAAACAACGCTAAAACACCAAGATCACATCAGATTCAAGACTATGGACTTTGAGATTTCTAAATTTCGCGAATGATGCCGAAACCAACCAAAACACGTCCAAATGACCTAAAAATTTGCGCACACGTCCAAAAAGACACTACGAACCTTCTCAAACTTTCGGAATTCCATTCTGACTCCGATAGCTAATTTTTCACTGCCTACCGAAAATCGCCAAAAATTCAATTTCGCCAATTCAAGCCTAAATCTACTCCGGACCTCCGAATGACATTCCGAACACACTCCTAAGTCCCAATCTAATGAAGCTATCCGAGCCACAAAAACCACATTTTGAGATCATATACCTATAAATTCACTTCCGGTTGACTTTTCCAACTATTGAACCAAGTTAAGGGACTAAGTGTCTCATTTCTTCTCCAAAATCGCTCCGAACCCGAGCCAACCCACCTAACACAACATAATGAAGCTGAACCACATATAATGAAGCAGGAACAGGAGAACGAGGCTAAAACTCTAAATGACCGATCAGGTCGTTACAGTCCTGTACCGGAATCTACACAAAAGTGCAGAGTGTAGCATCAGTACAACCGACCCCATGTACTGAGTAAGTGTCGTGTCCTAGTCTCGTCACTACTTCGCAGGTTAGGCTCGACACTTACTCAGTACAACCGACCCCATGTACTGAGTAAGTGTCGAGCCTAACCTGCGAAGTAGTGACGAGACTAGGACACGACAACCAATTAAACCTGTGCAGTTTAATCATATACGGAAAAAATAATAACAACAAGAAATAAACAGCTAAATACAAAGAAAGGGGAGCATGATGAGGGGAGGAAATATCAAATTATGGAAATAACGAAGTAAAACAACAAATTAGATACCAACTTAAACAACAGAAGTAACAACACAAAAATAAGTGCACGGTATCACCCTTCGGGCTTTCGCTCTCATCCTCACCAAATAATCACTCAAATTTCATCTGAGGCCCTCGGGACCTCAACCAAACATACAAAACATCCCATAACCTTATTCAAACTTAGTCGAGCCTTCGAAACATCCAAAACAATAAGATCATATCGGATTCAAGCCTATGGACTTTGAGATTTCTAAATTTCGTGAATGATGCTGAAACCAACCAAAACACGTCCGAATGACCTGAAAATTTGAGCACACGTCCAAAATGAAACTACAAACCTACTCAAACTTTCAGAATTCCATTCCGACCCCGATAGCTAATTTTTCACTGCCAACCGGAAATCGCCAAAAACTCAATTTCGCCAATTCAAGCCTAAATCTACTCCGGGTCTCCGAATGACATTCCGAACACACTCTTAAGTCCCAAATCATCTAATGAAGCTATCCGAGGCACAAAAACCACATTCTGAGATCATATACCTATAAGTCAACTTCCGATTGAATTTTCCAACTATTGAACCAAGTTAAGAGACTAAGTGTCTCATTTCTTCTCCAAAATCGCTCCGAACCTGAGCCAACCCATCTAACACAATATAATGAAGCTGAACCACATCTAATGAAGCAGAAACGGGGAAAACGGGGTTAAAACTCTCGGAACGACCGATCGAGTCATTACAGTCCTGTACCGGGATCTGCACAAAAGTGTAGAGTGTAGCATCAGTACAACCGACCCCATGTACTGAGTAAGTATTGAGCCTAACCTCGACGAAGTAGTGATGAGGCTAGGACACAACAACCAATTAAACCTGTGCAGTTTAATCATATGCAGAGAAAATAATAACAACAAGAAATAAGCAGCTAAATACAAAGAGATGGGAGCATGCTGAGGGGAGGAAATATCAAATGCTGGAAATAACGAAGTAAAGCAACAAATTACATATCAGCTTAAACAATAGAAGTAACAACACAAAAACAAGTGCACGACATCACCCTTCGTGCTTTCGCTCTCATCCTCACCAAATAATAAATAGAATGCACGGCATCACTCTTCGTGCTTTTACTCTCATCCTCACAATAAATCAATAGAAACGGCACGGCATCATCCTTCGTGATTTTAAATTCATAACATGGCACAACATCTCCCTTCGTGCTTTTAAATTCATAACATGGCACAACATCACCCTTCGTGCTTTTACTCTCATCCTCACAATAAATCAATAGAAACGGCACGGCATCATCCTTCGTGATTTTAAATTCATAACATGGCACAACATCACCCTTCGTGCTTTTACTCTCATCCTCACAATATTATACATGGCGTCACTCTTCGTGCTTTACACTCTTCCTCACCCAAACAAATCAATAACAACAATCCGGCAAGGAAATCAACAATATAAAATGTCCCGGCAAGGGAGCCAACAGTAGAATCAATATCATCCCGGCAAGGAAAACAACTATAACCAATCTCACCTAGCTATTCAATTTCACGAAATAATTTCTCAACTTGAACCAATACTCAACAATGATCAATACCAACGAAAACACCTCCAATATTGATAAGTGTCAAATTAACCTCAAGTAATGCTTAATGAAAAATCACATAATTCACAATATTCGACTCACGACATGCTTGACACCAACGCATAGATACTCGTCACCACACCTATACGTTGCACATTATACTACACGTAGTAATTAAGACACAATACCTATTCCCTCAAGCTAAGGTTAAGCCAAACACTTACCTCGAATTCCACGACCAAACTCAAGCCTCAATTACCGCTTTCCCTTTAGAATTCGCCTCCAATTCAATTGTATCTAGACATAATCAGCTTAATAATATCAATAAATGCTAAATAATTCAACCACAATGCTTAATTATGAGTTTTCTATCATTCTTCCCAAAAAGTCAAAAATCGACCTTGTGCCCGCTTGGTCAAAACACGAGGTTTGGACCAAAACCCGATCATCCATACACCCACGAGCCCGAATAAATAATTAGTTTTGGAATGCGACCCCAAATCGAGGTCTAAATTCCAAAATTTGTAAAATCCCTAATTCTCCTAAAGTCCCTAATTTCTACCCTTTAAGAACAAGATTTAGGCCTAGAAATCTAATGGGTGTTAATGGAAAATGAAGAAAACGAGTTTAATAACACAAACCTAATACTTAGTGGTGAAATCCCTCTTCAAAATCGCCTCTAAGCTTCCTTGGTTTTGAAAATATGAAGTTATGGCTAAAATCCCGTTTTTCTACTATTTTAAGTGGGCTGAACAGACCTTCTACGCGTTCGCGTGAGGTCTGTGTCTTTCGCGTAGGCTCACCCCCTGAACTTCGTGTTCGCGTGCCTCTGGCCGCATTCGCATAGGGTTCCAGCTCCCCCCATCCCCAGTCCCCTTAAGCAGTGCGTTCGCGATGGCCTAGACGCGTTCGCATAGAGCAACCTACTCAGGGCTCCGCGTTCGCGTTGGCCAGTGCGTTCACATAGGGCAAATCCCAGCCCTAGCCCCACTACTCTTTGCATTCGCGTGAGTTACCACGTGTTCGCATAGAACAAAACACCAGACACCAGCAAACAACATTCTCACCAGATTTTTCTAAGTCCAAAGAACTCCGACACCTATCCGAAACTTACCCGAGCCCCCGGGGCTCCAAATAAAATATGTACACAATCTTAAAAACATCCTACAGACTTACTCGTGCGATCAAATCGCCAAAATAACATCTTAAACAACGAATTTAGGAAAAAAATCAAAAGAAAATCTCAAGAACTTTCAAAGTTCAAAGTTCACAACTACAGGTCTGAATCACGTTAAATGACCTCCGTTTCTTACCAAAATTTACAGGCATCACTCAAATACCATATTAAACCTGTACCGGGCTTTGGAACCAAAATACAGGCCCGATACCATCAATTTCAAATATAATCAAATTTCCAAAAACACTTATAATTTCAGTAAAATAATTTCTTTCAAAAATTCGTTTCTCGGGCTTAGGATCTCGGAATTCAATTTCGGGCATACGCTCAAGTCCCATATTTTCCTACGGACCCTCCGGGACCGTCAAATCACGGGTCTGGGTCCGTTTACCCAAAATATTGACCGAAGTCAACTTAAATTTAATTTTAAAGGCAAAATTAGCATTTTTTTTCCAGTTTTTCATATAAAAGCTTTCTGGATATACGTCCGGACTGCGCACGCAAAATGAGGTGAGATAAAAGGAGGTTTTCAACGCCTCGCAACACAATTTTGACTTATAAAATGAGAGATGACTTTTTGGATCATCACAACTTTGTATATATCTTACACTTAAAATTATATATACATGATAAAAAATAGATAAAGGAAAAATAAGATTTAAGAAAGAAGAGGTACGGGTTCTTGAATAATAACATAGATAGTTCATTTTTAAAAATATACAAGACTACTGCACCAATAAAATTATTAAATATTATACTTTTAACTTTTAGAAGTTTTAAATGCACTATTACAATTATGCAGATTGTTGAACAGAAAGCAATAATAGGCACAAAAATAAAAAGATAATTTATTAAGATATTTTAGTTTTTAATCCATGATATATTTAGCTAAATATGAGTAGGTTCATTAGCTAGCTTTCAATAGTACATTCTCTTACTAGCTTGCTTTATATTTTTTTAGATTATTATTGTACTTTAATTTTGTGTTTATTTAAAGTTCGCAGATTATTAGTTTCCTGCTTATGTATTGTAAGTTGTATCCTTCAAGATTATTTAGATTTTCAAGGTTCTTGTCGTGAAACTAAAATTATGAAATTACAAACTTGGAATAAATGTTAAGTTGAATTATTGATGATTGAGGACTTGTAAGATAATTTTTTCAATTATTGAGTTAGTTATACACCATCAATAGTCATAGTCATATTTAAGAACTTACACTTTTATTTTATAACTCAATACTATTTAAAAAAACTATACTCATTAAAATAGAATTCACGCACATCGCGCGTATTTTAAGACTAATTTTTTAATATATATAAAAATAACCAAAAAATCAATTAAAGTGAATCAGAATAAGTAATGATTTTTATTTATATGAGTTTGTAGAGTCGTAAACGTAACTCTTCAAAAAAAAGAAAAAAAGTATCTCCTCGTGCAAAATAAAACACGACTCCCTATGCAGAGTTCTCAAGGTCATAACGGCTCAGATGGAATTAGGATCTTCGTTCTTTTGAAGATATAATACGATTATGTAACGGATAGATTTTTGGATCAAATGGATACATTCAGTGTATATATAAAAAAAGATTTCAATATTATGAAGACTCCTAGCCAAGTTTGCTGGTTTGTAAGGACGGTGTTTGATGTTAGAGACTGG
This sequence comes from Nicotiana knightiana, assembly GCA_005239525.1. NCBI lineage: Eukaryota > Viridiplantae > Streptophyta > Magnoliopsida > Solanales > Solanaceae > Nicotiana > Nicotiana knightiana. Next base: position 66,920 of record ML411754.1, on the reverse strand, counting down.
TACATGAATATTGAATCCTTTGCCAATATCAACAAGTTCCGCAGAAAAGAACAATTCAGTATACAGAAGAAGTACATTCTATCGCGACCTCAATATCCAAAAGTTGGGTGAAAGGCATTAATATTGGGCACAACTATTCCTAGACATAACTTTATATCATGACTAGCTCTAAATCACAGACTCACTACTGTGGATAGACTAGTAGCATGGAGAATACATGTTGATACTGGATGTGTTTTATGCAAGAATGAAACAATGAAACTATGGCTCACTTATTTTTTGAATGCCAATATTCAAGTAGTATATGGAGCACATTACTTAACTGGATGGGAGAGGCACATCAAATTGATTCATGGGAAGATGAAGTGATATGGCTGAGTACAAAAACTAAAAATGGTCGACCTTATGGTAGTATTCTGGCATTTCTGTTTGCAGCAGTAATATATCATACTTGAATAGAAAAGAACATGCGCAGATTTCAGGGGAAAGAGATTTATATGAAGAAGAAGATAAGGGACATTGTTCTTCAACTACGTATCAAAGGACATCAGAAGATAAAATGGAAGAAGTGTTTAGAAAAGTGAATAGTTTTCCTCTATGAAGTTAAGTGTAGTAGAGGAACTATTAAGCTTGTAAATGTTTTTTTCTGGCTACTAAGGAGTTAGAGGTGCTGTAAATTTTGTTACTGGTTAAATAAAATTTGATATTTGACCAAAAATAAATAAATATAGGGAACTATTCACAATAAATAGAGTTAGTTATTAGGAAAAAAATGTAACTTACAATAACATGTTAAATAATACTGAAGATTCCAAAAAATTTAACTTACAATAAAAAGCTGGATAATTAAATTTAGAGCCCATTTGGATTAGCTGATTTGAAGTAGCTGATAAGCATTAGGTATAAGCATTAGGTGCTGAAAAATGCTTTTAAGTGTTGAAATTGATTTAATAAATAAGCAGTTACGTGTTTGGGTACAAGTGCTGAAATTGATAATAAGTTGCTGCAGTATTTGATAAAAAAGTGTTGATAAGCCTTTTTCTGTTAAAATAACTTAAATAACCTTAGAATTGTTTACACTTATAAGGGCATAATTTCTACAACATTTTTTATTTCAGATCGATTAAATAAAAAAAATACCCTATTTGTCATTTTATTTTAAATACAATTGTGCTTAGATAAGATAATTTTTATAATAAATATGATTTATTTTATGATAAGCATATAATCATAAGTTATAATAATTAATAAATACAAAAGTAAACAAACATTGTCTTCATCACCACAACACTTAGAAAATAATACACCAAAATTTGATATGTGATAATCGGCTTAATGTATGCATATTTTGATATATATCACCTCACATTTTTCTCATGTTTCGAAGATTTGAGATGTTTAATATAATGATTTGTGCTAAATTGTGATATTTCTATGTGTAGGAATCATTCAGATGCAATTTGGGACGATATGGCGCGAATTGGAGCGAAGTTGGGAAGAAAAAGCAAAGAATGGAATTTGAGGGCCACATCCAGCGTGGGGCGCTGGCTGTGGCGCAATTTACAGAAGAAACATATTTTGGGCGCCAGGGCCAGCGCCCCACGCTTCCCTGGACGCTCGTAACGCAAAGTTGTCCTGTTTCGACCAGGACTCGGTTATTTCGACCACAAGACGTTCCTAACTCGTATAAAAGCCACCCTAAACCTATTTTTAGAGAGGGAGGAATGTTTTTAGAGTAACTTTTGACCAAGGAAGAGCATAGAGCTGCCGTGGAGGCCGGGTTTCATCTTTTCTTCCACCAAACTTAGTAATTCTTATATTTCTTTGTATGATTTGTTGTTTTGCTACCATGTCTATGTGGAGCTAAACTTCACGTTCTAGAGTTGTGGTTCTTTCATGACGATTTTTATTCAGATATTGATTTTGATTTCTTAGTTTATCATATTATTTTATTTATTCAATCTTGCGCTTAATTATTGAATTCCTTGATCATCAATTGAATACTATCTACGAATCTAGAGTTGAACTCAAAAGTGGGAACTCTAGATTGCATATAGGATTGAGTAGAGCAAGTTCTTGAACTTGGGCATCGGGGAACATATTCGCGGGTAGGATAGACATATACCTAATTGGCTTGCTTGGTTGATTTACAGGAATTATAAATGCGTTCTTGTTAGTTCTAATTCCATAGACATATAGGCATTATGTTAGCTTGAATAGACGAGTAAGAACTCGAAAGATTCTTATGAGCAATATTAACCATGTTAACCAATAAACCAAATAAATAACAGTCAATTCAATTGAAGAATACAATACGATTGTTAGATAGCCCATAGCCCTACATCGTTTTCATCGCATTGATAACATAAAAATCTGCTATCCTTTAGTTCAAAGTTCACTATTTTTTAATTTTATTTTAATTAGATTAGAAACAAATACTTCTAAGTTTAATTTTTGTTTAGATATTTAGGATAGTCTAATTTAGTTAATAGTTAATCACAAGTCCTCGTGGGTTAGACATCCGACTTTTAATCACTTTATTACTTGGCTCGTGTATACTTGCGTGTGCATTTGGCCGCAACAATATGTCCCCGTTTATTACATATAGTTCAAAGATTAATACACAATCGCATAGATATAAATATGCAAAGGAATAGAGAATTTGCGTATCTTAAATAGTCAATGAGAACTGCAGACTTGAAGAAGTGGGGGGAGGGGGGGGGGGGGGGGGGGGGGGGGGTGCGTTAGGCTGAAAAAAATACTTGAGACAGTGAGTATCGATGTAGGAGTTTTATTCTAAAAAGAAATATTTTAAGGATAAAATAGTAAAAGTCTTGGTCAAACTTGAAGTGCTTATAAGTTAAAAATTCAAAAGTTGGGGGTGACTAGCTTATGACTTCTGGCTTATTTTTAGCTTATAAGCACTTTTAACTTTACCAAACACGTAGATAAGCCAAAAGTACTTATAAGCTGGTTTGATCAGCTTATAAGCTTAGCCAAACACCCTCTGTCGCAAATTCTAAAAATGTTAGGGATTGAAGATTCCAAAGTTTGGGTTTGGAAAGTCAAAACGTGTTTAGGAAAGACATTGAAACATGTGTCAAATTATGCTATAACAATATTTCTTTTTTTGATTTTCACTCGTTATTAGTAACTATTTTGAGGTCCTACTAATCCGATTCGTGTTAAGAAGTCCTATAAAAAATGATTTCAGTTTTATGGCTCGAACCAAAAATGTATGATTAAAAATGAATAAATATGTATTACTTCACCAAAAACTTTTGATGACATGACATACTTCCTCCGTTCATTTTTACTTGTACATAAGAAACCAACCCCAAAACCAAACAACCAGCTGTCAACCAAAATGTGGTTTCTAGTTTCTACTCTCTGCCTACAACCTTGAATTAAAGAAGATATAACTCATATTGGGGTCAAGAATCAGATGAGCATTGTTTCACTTGTTTCCATTCTTAATTCTCAATACTCTCAAATAGTGGCGGAGTCAGAATTTTCATTAAGGAAAGTCAAAATATAAAGATATAAACTCACAAAGAAGTCAAAGGGTGTCATTATATACTATATATACTTAATTAAAAGAAATTACCGAGCTATAGAGTGTAATTTTCCGACAAAGGGGTGTCGGTTGACACCCCTTTCGTGCATGTGGCTCCTTCACTGCTCTCAAACATGTCTAGATTTGAAACATCTGCTGTGATTAGCACTTGTAAAACAGTGCTAATTTGTGGTTCAGTCCTATACATGGATCTTTTTCAATCACTCTCAATGTCCATCTTCTTATCTTTTCTCTTCCTTTAAATTCACAACCTCTCCTTCTAATTCTCATGCAAGTACATTATCAAATGATGCAAAAGCCAACATTGCCACTAACATTAGTCACATTTTTGGAATTTTGGGGTCAGAAAAAGCATGGCACAATAGAAAACCCTATATTGAATCTTGGTGGAGACCAAATATTACAAGAGGTCATCTTTTACTAGAGGTTCCTCCTAAAGATGATCTTTTACCTTGGTCAATAAATTCACCTCCTTATAAAATATCAGATAATGTTCCAAAACTAGTTGAAGAAACCAAATGTGTTGATCCAAGAGTTTTAAGAATGGTTCATGGGATTATGGAGGTATTTAGAGAGGAACATGAAGGGGGTAAGATGGATAATTATGGGGGACGATGACATGATATTTTTCGTAGATAATATGGTTGATATTCTTACGCAGTATGATCATACAATACTATTACATAGGAGGACACTCGGAATTTATATTTGCGAATTATTTTTTTCTCATTTAATCAAGCTTTTGGTGGAGCTGGAATTATTTTGAGTTATCCTTTGGCTAGAGCATTTGCTAAAAATATAATGTCTTGCCCTAAAGAGAAATGCTCACTTTGAAATCTGCTGATAGAACTACAAAGATTTGCATTTCTGATATTGGAGTTAATCTTTCTCCTCTTCAGGGTATTCATCAGGTAAGTTTTCTCGCAAACATCATTAGACGCTGGTTTCTCTCCTTCCTTTTGAAGCTTGAATAATAAACCAAGAATAAATAGTTGTATCACGTCAATAGATAAAATAGGAGATCTCCTTTTATTCTTGGAAACCCTCATGCACATTCAACTCCGTACTGAAAATGCTGGCTATGAATTAATGGACATCACGATAATCTTTACGGGTGTACATAAGATTTTTTTACGAGTAATATTAACTATTGCCATATATAATGACAATTTGTATTATACACATAACACAAACGTGGATCTACGTTTAATGGGGTTCTTAAACTCTACTTCCTATCCTAATTAACATTTGCTTTAATTTCCACTATCTATCTATCTTCTATATCTGCTCTATATACTATATGTGAAGGTCTTAAGGTTAAAATTGAATTATAAAAAATATCCTTTAAAATTTACTGACCATTTTGCCCTTCACCAAAATAACAATTACCGGCCTCGTACTCAATGTTTAAGATACATTAAAGTAAAATAAACCAATACACTAACCAACATGACTCTTCGATGCTATAAAACAATTAGATGAATTTGAGACTCAATTCCAAACGTTAAATTATGAAAATATATTTATCTATCCATACTATATTAAAAATGGGAAGGTATTAAGTTAAAAGTCCCTTCAACAAAAATTATGCCGCCTCCTACTCAATGTTTAAGACACACTAAAGTAAAATAAACCAATACACTAACCAACATGACTCTTCGTTGCTATACATTAATTAGATGAATTTGAGACCCAATTTCAAACGTTATAAACAAATGAATAATTTTAACTTTATTTGACTATAATAATTAATTAAATTATAAAAAGACACAACTATAAGTAAAAGACTCTATTCAAATAAATTATTTAAAGTTAATATTAAACTGCATTTGTATATTAAAATCCGTTTATGAAAGGACATAAGAATAAGTAAAGAGACACTCTTAAAATCAATTGTTTCAAAATTAATCCATGCCTTTATCAAACATGATGTTGGTTAGGGTAAAAAAAAAGAAGAAGAGAAATTAGAGCATACCTCTCCCTACGTATGAAGTTTTCAAGTGGGATTGAATTTAATTTATAAAGTAAAACAAGACATTATTTTTTCGCATATACATGCAGTTTATAACTTGACACTACAAAATCGATTAGGTAGTGAAAATATTGCAAGTAGCAACGCCAAGAATAATAAGACAGATCCTTGCATCGATTTGTACTTTGTACATTACAGCTTGTGACTTGGTAATTTATGTCTCTCTTCTTTGCTTCTTTTTGTGACTTTAAATTCACAAAATAATATCTTCAAGTATCTATTTATTCTCTTATTTTATGGCTTTCCTCCGTAACCAAGAATGACTCCCTCTGATTTTTTTTTTTCATTATGAAGGTGCAATTGAAGCATATATACCAAAAATGTTGTTAGAAGTTTGATGCTACATGAAAAGGTATAGCAGACTACGGATCCATTCGACGATCTTTTTGATAATATATGTGAACAAATAATAGCTATAGTCCAACCATTTCCCGAATTTCAAGGGTGGGATTTGTATTTTTTGGACGAAGTTATTTCATTGTCCCTTTTTTCCCTGATGGATAAATATTATTTTTCCATTGAATGCCTCCAAGGCATATACTTAGCTTGAAAAGAAGCCTCTCTTAAGTTCAAGAGTTTAGAAAGGCTCTTAGCATGGGAAGGAGCTCAGACTTCCTTAGAAGGAGATAAGCTAGAACTATCTTTGTATGTACGGGTCTCGGTAATTATAGAAACTAGATAAAATAGGGTAATGAGTTGGTTGTTAGAATAACTATTGAGAGTGAAGATATTCTACATAATGTGAATATTCCACCAAAAAGTTTGCTTTTAGTTCAATTGATTGGATANTAATCGGGAAAGATTAAACACAAGTAAAATCTGCAGTAACATCTCAAGGGAATGTTACTAATGGAACATGTAGGAATAATAGGTCCTATTCTTTTTTTGTTGACCCTCATTTCAATTGATTGGATGCTTGAGCACTCAGAGATTTTTGTGAGTTCCTCGTATATAATAAAGTATCTTCCGCCCCCTTCCACAACTATTTAGATTTCCTATCGGGCTCTCCAATCTAATTCAAGGTCCAGTCATTATACAATGCATTAATAATAAAAAATTTTGATTTGTAGTAGAAGGTGCCTTTAGTCTTTTGATTAGAGTAGGGGTCGCGAGAGAGCAGAGTACCAGCTGAAAAGGCCCTTTCCCTTTTTAATAATATAAGGTAAGCTCTGAAGCTGTTCTGACTGCCGTATCTTTTTTGAACCGAATACCTTCCTCTGAACTCTTCTCTTTGGCAACAAACAATCAAACTCATTAGAGTGTTCTTTCAGACGTTGAGAGGAAGGGACCCGCGGACACAGCTAAATCTTCTTTTTAGAACCACAACTCAGTGAAGTAGGCGACAACTGCTATTAGGGTCTGTCTTAAGGCATTGGCTCTCTAAAATTTATTCCCGAACGCACAAGAAAAGGTAGAACCTTTGGGAGTCTCCCCTTCACTCTTTATTTTCCCGCTTTGCTAATCTTCCCCTCTAACGCGGGTCGGGCTCTGTCTTCTGGGTGAAGGTCCTGCGGAGGTCTTTTTTAGTGATCAAAATTGATTAGGGAAAGTGAACCATGATGAAAGGACCCTATGTTGGAACAAGGTAAGGCGGTTCGCTTGAGTTGCTCAACCGCCCCTTAGCCCGTTGCTCATGACGCTGGAAAGTAAGGAACGAAGTGCTCGACCGAACAAGCAACGACTGACGAGATAGGGGCGCGCTAGCGCTCAAGCCTATTCTAACAGGCCGAAAGCGACTCGCTTCTATTCTCGTTGGGATTGGACCTAAGTGGTCATATTGGATCCTTGGGAACCATCATAAGTACGGTCGGCCTATATATATTTGAACAAAAACCCGATAAAAAGAAATAAGGTACTCTATTCCATTACATACATGGATCGGGTTGAAAAACCAGACCCAGTCTTTCTTTCACTACTAACCCCAAGAAGTTTCAACATGCTGAAACTTTCCGTTTCGTCGAGCCCCGAGCTTGTGGTCCTCCTTTGAGTGTGGGTTCAATTGAATGAATCTGTCAAGTCAAGGAAAACGTACGTAGCAGCAAGTGGGCAGGGGGGACGACGGGGAGGCCGGCTCCACCGGTTGGTTGCCAAAGATGACCCCTCGCCTTGGTCTCCAAATAAGTTTTTATAATAGTCAAAAGCACCTTAAAACCACGAATAAGTTGGAGATGAGACAACCCATCAAGCGAACAAGTCGCTAAGGCTTCCATAGACCGAGGCTTATAGCAAAAGGAAAGACAGGAACTACAGCTTGACCTTCGGGGAAGAAGTCTGTGGGACCCCTCCTTACTATCAAGCGTCCCTTGCCCGAAGATATTTATGAGGCAATAATTGAGACCCAATTCCAAACAGAGCTTAAGATAGAGGAAGCCCTTCAGGAACGAAGTCACTCGACCAAAAGAAGGTCTTATTTGAGTTCAAAGCGAGGAGCCAGACAGAGACAGATTGCAATTGCAAAAGCCAACTCTAAGCCTCTTTTTTTGGACGAGTCAAGCAAGTCCACGAAGAGTGAATCGTCGAATAGGGGGAAGTAATATCACGGCAAAAGCCATATATATAGATTTGACTTAATTTCTAAGAAGTTTATATGTCCTCTCAATTTGTATTTTACAAGTTTAGCATTTGTACAATAATCTAGAGTCATATCAGGTAATTAAGCATGGACGAGGTCAGTTCATATGCGTAGAATTACCTTTATAAACTTATTCATACATTTAAATTAATTGTTTAATTACTTATATTTTTTTGTGTATGTAAATGTTTATATACTTATTCAATTCTATGAATTACTAACGTGTTAATCAAGAAGGATCTCAAAAGTATAGTGAATCATAAATCAGATCACTGGCCTCTTACAATCGAAAAACAATATCAAAGAGCCATGAAGAAGAAAGAGGCAATAAAATCAGATTCTACTTTTTTAACCTAAAATTTTTTACCGTTTGTGATATTATGATATCCAACTTCTACAAATATCTGACCAATTAAAATCCAATGATCTTAAAAAAATATTTTGTTTGCATGAAATTAATTTGTTGGTACATAATTTAGTAGCATGCATGAAATTATGTGAAAGATTATTTTTCAGGTTACAAAACGTAGAATATTATATAAAATCCACCATTTTTTTGGTCCAAAATTTATTTCTTAACAACCACGGTCCACGTAATACATAAGTTGACATACACGTGCAACGCACTTGGCGAGAAACTAGTTATGTTAAAAGCACGAAAACCCTTAGCAAAATGTCGTTCGACTTTTTTACCATTTAAAAACAGATTGTACATTGGACAAAATAGTAATTTAAATTATTTTCCTAATATTTAGGATTTCAAAATAAATTTATATTTTTGGTTATTAAATCTTTCCTAATTGAGCTAGATAGAAAGTCCTAATAATTAAGGCTTTAAAAGTTTTACCTTACATAAATTATGTAATATAATTATAATTCCTTTCATGCTAACTTTATAAATATAAAAGACTTTAAAATAAATTAATAGTTAAAGTATTAAGGTTTGTTGTGATGACCCGATAGGTCATCTCGTGTTTTGAATCCTAATTCTGTGATCCGAGGCCTTTAAAGTCATGTTTTAACCTTTGTCAATTTGTGTGAGCAGTCCAAGCGTCTTTCCGAAAAAGCTTTTATGTTAAAAACTGATAAAAATAAGAAAATTTGCCTAAAAACTTCATTTGAGTTGACTTCGGTCAATATTTTTGGTAAACAGACCCCAATCCGTGTTTTGACGGATCCACTGGGTCCGTATCATGGTTTGAGGCTTGGGTGTATCTCCAGAATCGAAATTTGAAGTTCCTAGCCCGAGATATCGGACTATGTCAAATTTTGGAAGTTGAAAGCTTAATGAAATTGAAATGTTTGACCAAAGTTTGATTTTTTGGATAATGAGTCCATATTTTGGTTCCAAAATCCAGTATAGGTCCAATACCATATTTATGACTTGTCTCTGAAATTTGATGAAAAACGGAGTTGATTTGACGTGATTTGGATGTCCAGTTGTGAAAATAGGAATTTCAAAGCCTTCTTGAAGATTTCATTTGATTTGGTGTTCAATTCGTAGTTCTAGGTGTTATTTTGGCGATTTGATCGCGCGAGCAAGTTCGTATGATATTTTTAGACTTGTGTGTATGTTTGGTTTGGAGCCCCGAGGGCTAGGGTGAGTTTCGGATAAACTACGGAGTGAAAATTGGACTTAGAACATAGCTGGTGTTGTTGCAATATCTGGTGCAGGCCTCTGATCTAACATTTGTGAGATCAGACATTGCAATTGTGAACTCTGCAAGTTCCGCAATTGCGAGCTATTTATCGCATTTGTGAAGAATAGATTGACTTTATAGTCTTCACATTTGCGAACACATCTTCGCATTTGCGAACTGGGAAGGGGGAAAGCAGTGATCGCATTTGCGGAAAAGGTCAGGCTCGCATTTGCGAGATTTTCTTCGCATTTGCGAAGATAGCAGGAATGGGAGACCTTCACATTTGCGATAGTTTCTTCGTTGCGAACCCCAGGTGGCAAATGCGACACTTGCAACTAATCAAAATAATTTTTGGACAGGACTTTGGTTCATTTCCCAAATTTTCAAAACCTAAAACCCTAGAGGCGATTTTTCCAATACCATTTCTTCTCCAAAATATTGGTAAGTGATCCTAACCCACTTTCTTTTAATTACCCATTACATTTCATGTATTTTCAACATAAAATCTAGGATTTTCATGGTAGAAATTGAGGGTTTGGGTAGAATTAGGGATTTTTGGAAAATTAGAATTTGGACCTCAAATTGAGGTCATATTTCAAAACTAATTACATAATCGGGCTCAGGGGAGAATGGATGAATGAGTTTTGGTCCGAACCTCGAGTTTTGACCAAGCGAGCCCGAAGTCAATTTTTGACTTTTCTGGGGAAACCTTGGAAAATCTAAATTTATGCATTGTAATTGATTTCTTTAGCAATATTTGATGTAGTTGAGTCGTTTTTGAACAGATACGAGTGGTTTGGAGGTGGATTCTAGAGGAAAAGCTGTGATTGAGCATTGAGTGGCCTGTGGAGCGAGGTAAGTGTTGTGTCTAACCTTGACTTGAGGAAATTAGGAATCCTCGACCTATTTGCTATATGAAATTCATGTGAACGGCGTATATGTGAGGTGACGAGTACGTATGCGCCGCCAAATTACTATTTTTGCATGTTTCTTTCCTGTTTTTCTCATGTTGTCTCTTTTCCCTGCCTTAACTGTTATATGCTGCTACTTGTTAGACACTGTTTGCTTCTGTTAATGGTATTAGTTATCCCCTCGCTTTATTATCTTCATTAATTGCTTAAGCTAGTTTACTGGTACTTTTATGGTGTATACTGAATTGGTCTCGCTGAGTAGTATTACTTGTGTGAATTTTTATGGTGTACAAGCTTCCTATTTGTTTCGGTTTGAAGTTTAAGTATTGTGATGGATTTTGTGATTTGAATTGTGAAATTTCTGTTACTGAGTAATTGATATTGATATGATGAGATCCGGTTGCATGCCGCCACATGTGAAATAAGGGTGATATAGTGGGGAGGAATAAGGGCGAAATGATACTATACGGTGGGATCGGGTTGCACGCCGCAACATGTGTAATAAGGGTGGATTATTTGATGGAATAAGAGTGAACTGTGATTGTGATATGGTGGGATCGGGTTCAATGCCGCAATACTTTTATTTATATTCTGTTGTTTATGCTATTATGAGGAAATAATGGAGGATGTGATATGTACGGTGGGATCGGGTATCGCGCCGAAATAACCTATGCGTTTATGCTTCCCCTGACTGTATTAGCTGTACGGTATTCTTAAGTGCACTTAAAGATTAGTAGTATCTGAACACTGTTGAATTACTTTGGAGAACTGTAGTTATTTCTTACAAGTTACTGCTTTATTCTATTTTGTCTTTCTTTTTCTGCTTTTATTATTTATACTGTGCGCAGGCTATATTGTGAGTGACCCACCGTAGCCTCGTCACTCCTTCGTCGAGGTTAGGCTCGGCACTTACAGTACATGGAGTCGGTTATACTGATACTACACTCTGCACTTCCTGTGCAGATTTTAGAGCTGGTCCGAGCTGATTGTGAGGTTGGCTATATGATCCACTTGCTAGGAGACCCAAGGTAGACTTGTCGGCGTCCGCAGACCCTGGCATCCCCTTCTATACATCATACATTATTGTTTTTTTAGTTCAGAAATAGTTGTATTCCTTTCAGACTTTTACTTGTAGTAAATTCTAGAATGTTCGTGAATTGTGACTTCAGATCCTGAAGTTGTTATACGTAATTCCGTGTTTAATTTAATTCGTTATAACTTAATGGTTGTTAATTACTGAATTGTAAAAGAATTGGCTCATAATTTTCTAACGTTGGCTTGCCTAGCAAGTGTAATGTTAGGCACCATTACGGTTCCGACAGTGAAAATTCCGGATCGTGACATTTGTAAAGACATAGAAGATCCATTACCATATTCACATGCTTCTGCTACAGTTAGTTCATATTTTCATACAAAATTTTTAGCAGCTCTTTTATTTATAAAACAACAATTAACCAAGGTGTTTGCATAGTCCCTGACGTGATGATTTAGGTGTATGCGTAATAAGAAAAAAAATGAGATAGTCTAATTTGGTTGACTTTGTAAAAAGAAATAGCAGATGCTATTAGGCAATTTAATGATTATAGTTATCCTACGTAGTTAGTAATTTTTATATAAGAAAAAATCTTAATTTATTTTACCAAAGAATTTAATAACCGGAATATAATTGATTTAATGTCTTAAATATTACAAAAATAAGTAAATTATAATTTTTCCAGTGTAAATTTATTTTCAAAAAATGAAAAATTCGATCGATATTTAGGTTATAATACCTTCCATGTTGTTTTCTTAATGTTAGGATTTACTAAAATTTTATTTATTAAATATTTTTCATATTAGGTAGGAAGTCATTAAGATCAATTAGAATTTTAAATAACTTATCCAAATCATTTCATCTTTTGAACAATATAACATAACTGTTTGGAAGAGTAAAAAACACTAATGATTTACAAATAAAAAGATCCAAACATATACTTTTCACTATTTGAAAATATAATTTTATTGGATAAAGTTATAATTACAGTTAAATATTTATAACTTGGAATAAGATACTATTAGAAATTTAAATTAGTAAATTATTTCCTTTAATTTTGAAAATAACTAATAAATTCTTTGAATTAACTAATTAACAAAAGAATCTAATTCAATAATTTTCCAAATTAATCATTGATACAACAACAACAAACCCAGTTTGATCCCAACATGTGGGGTCTGGAGAAGATAGTCTGTACGCAGACCTTACCCCTACCTAATGCAGGTAGAGAGGTTGTTTTCAATAGACCCTCGGCTCAAGAAGGGCAAGAAGAAGAAGAGGAAAGAAAAAAAAAAAGAATATATATATATATATCAACAGAAAATATAATAAAATCCAATAATAGCAAAAGGGAATACAATATCTGAGGCGAACAAAATCACATACCGAAATAAAAATTTAAGAATACAAAGGGAAATGCATGCCACTAAGCCTATCGGTGAACACTATAAACTATCTGCTAACCTTCTACCTTAATCCTCGACCTCCACACCCTCCTATCAAGTGTCATGTCCTCAGTGAGCTGAAGCAGCGCCATGTCCTGCCTAATCACTCCTCCTCAGTATTTCTTAGGCCTACCTCGACCCCTTCTCAAACTCTCCAAGGCCAACCTCTCACACCTCCTGACAGGGGCATCAATGCTTCTTCTCCTAACATGTACAAACCATCTCAGCCGTGACTCCCGCATCTTGTCCTCCACGGATGCTACTCCCATTCTGTCCGGATAGCTTCATTCTTAATCCTATCTCGCCTGGTACACCCACACATCCATCTCAACATCCTCATCTATGCTACTCTCATCTTCTGCATATGAGAGTTCTTGACTGGCCAACATTCAGCCTCATACAACATAGCGGGTCGAACCACCACTCGATAAAACTTACCCTTAAGTCTTAGCGGCACATTCCTATCACATAGCACACCGGAAGCGAGCCTCCACTTTATCCACCCCGCTCCGATGCGATCTGTGACATCTTCGTCAATCTTCCCGTTACCCTGGATAATAGACCCAAGATACTTAAAACTCGCTCTCTTGGGGATAACTTGAGCATCAAGCATAACCTCTACGTCTGCACCATGAATCTCACTGAATTTGCACTCCAAGTATTCTGTCTTGGTTCTACTCAGTTTGAAACCTTTAGACTCCAAAGTCTGTCTCCAAACCTCCAACCTCGCATTAACTCCGCTATGCGTCTTGTCAATCAACACTATATCATCGACAAATAGCATGCACCAAGGCACCTCAAATCTTGATTACTTTAGAAATTAATCATTGATAAGACGAATAAGAAAACAGACGACCCAATTATAAAATATTAGTTCAACATTAATTTTTTAGACTTTGTATTGTTAATGTCAAATCTTTAAGGGAGTATATGATCAGCCTTTTCATACTCAAATCTTTTAAAGACCAAATGATTCAATTTTCAATTTGTGTTATTCGGCAAATCTTTAAAGAAAAAAATTCTTGTTTTATTTTCACTATTAGGTTAGAGAAATAACAATAACCGGTATACGATATTTTTACATAAGTTCTAAAACAATCACAATAAGGCATTTGAAAAGAATCGGAATTGATCGATAGATTTCTCGAAACAAACAAAAAGGAAAGGAAAGATGAAACATAAATCATGGATCAACTAAGCCCTCTCAGGGACTGTCTTAAAGAGGAACCTCATGTAAATACCTTTTTTTTTCTCTAACCAATCTTTCATTTCTCAGAAATGTTTCAAAGAATCAAATTGTTGATTTATGTTTCAGAGTTTTGGCTTATGCCATTTAAATGGTCTTTGAATGCAGTTCGCGATGAGAGCAACTTTTTTCATTTTCAGGAAGTTTTCTTTATTTTTTATTTTTATGAAACTCAACCACATTGTCTAATAATATTACGTGATTTTAAAGAATTGTATACTCATTAATATGAGTAGACGCGCAAAACGTGTAACCTAAGACTAGTACTATATTAAAAGCATGAAGGTCCTTAACGAATTGTCGTTCGCCATCTATAACATCAAAAATTTGATTTCACACTAAACAAAATAATCATTTAATTATTTCCCTAATTTTCAGAAATTTGAAATCAACTAAAATTTTACTTATTATGTTTTTTCCTTATTTGAATTATGTAAAAGTCCTTACATGTAGACTTCGACCGACATGTAACTGAATCAAAACTACTAACGTTACCATCCAAAGCAAAGTAAACCCCTTTTGTTGAAAATCCTTCAAAATTTAAAAAGTAAAAAAAAAAAAAAAATTGAATTGGATATTGCCAATATTTAAAAAATATAAATTAACTAACATTTAGGATTCTAAATTCATAATTTACCACTTTTACTTTTTTTGAAACTTTTTATCTTTTTAATTAATTAAAACAGAATTTTATTTCTAGCTCAAATATAACGACTCGACCGGTCATTTTGCTTTATAGAACCCCGTTCTCCTAAATATGTCTTTCCATACTTGCTTTTACTGATTTATGACTTGCGGGGGTGATTGGTTCGGGATTTGGAAGAGTTTGGGTTGAAATCGAAACACTTGGTTCCTTAAGGTTCTCTTAAACCAAGTTTGACCTCGGTCAATGTTTTGAGTAAACGACCTCGGAATCAGGATTTGATGGTTCCAATAGGTTCATATGATGATTACGGATTTGAGCATATGTTCGGATCGGGTTTCGGATGACCCCGGAGCGTATCATCGCCTAATATCGAAAGTTGGTTCTTGAAGTTCTTTAAATTTGATTTGGAATGGGTTTTGGTGATATCGAGGTCCAAACGGAAATCAGAGATCAGGTTCCACACTGTCATTTAAGACTTGCACGCAAAATTTGGTGTCATTCCGAGTTGATTTGATAGGAATCGGACTAGTGGGAGTCTTTTTGAAAGTTTTGAGTTCATGAGTTGATTCATGCGTTTTGGCGTCCGATTTGTGGTTTTTGATGTTATTTCGATGTTCCGATCGTACGAGCAAATTTTCATGATATTGTTAGACTTGTGTGGGTATTTGGTGTGGAGCCCCGTAGGCTCAGGTGAGTTTCAGACGTTCGGAAGGAATGAATACACATCAGTTTTCTGGTGTTTCTTGGCAGAAGTTGCAGGTCTCGCAAATGCGAACCTCACATTTGCGAGAAGGTCTTCGCAAATGCGAAGGGGCCCAACCTAGGCAGTGTTCGCATTTGCGACGCATTTTCCGTATTTTTGATCCTAGCAGAGTTCGCATTTGCGACTCTTTGGTCGCATTTGCGACCTAAGCAGTTGAAGCCCAGACTTCGCATTTGCGAGGATTTTGTCGCATTTGCGAACATGATTGGTTCGGGATTTTGAAGAGTTTGGGTTGAAATCGAAACACTTGGTTCCTTAAGGTTCTCTTAAACCAAGTTTGACTTCGGTCAACATTTTGAGTAAACGACCTCGAAATCAGGATTTGATGGTTCCAATAGGTTCATATGATGATTACGGATTTGAGCATATGTTCAGATCGGGTTTCGGATGATCCCGGAGCGTATCATCGCCTAATATCGAAAGTTGGTTCTTGAAGTTCTTTAAATTTGATTTGGAATGGGTTTTGGTGATATCGAGGTCCAAACGGAAATCAGAGATCGGGTTCCACAATGTCATTTAAGACTTGCACGCAAAATTTGGTGTCATTCCGAGTTGATTTGACAGGAATCGGACTAGTGGGAGTCTTTTTGAAAGTTTTGAGTTCATGAGTTGATTCATGCGTTTTGGCGTCCGATTTGTGGTTTTTGATGTTTTTTCGATGTTCCGATCGTACGAGCAAATTTTCATGATATTGTTAGACTTGTGTGGGTGTTTGGTGTGGAGCCCCGTGGGCTAAGGTGAGTTTCAGACGTTCGGAAGGAATGAATACACATAAGTTTTCTGGTGTTTCTTGGCAGCAGTTGCAGGTCTCGCAAATGCGAACCTCACATTTGCGAGAAGGCCTTCGCAAATGCGAAGGGGCCCGACCTAGGCAGTGTTCGCATTTGCGACACATTTGCCGTATTTTTTATCCTAGCAGAGTTCACATTTGCGACTCTTTGGTCGCATTTGCGACCTAAGCAGTTGAAGCCCAGACTTCGCATTTGCGAGGATTTTGTCGCATTTGCGAACCTGGTGTCCCAAATGCGACATCAGAGGCCTGTGCCCAACTCATTTATTGCGGGACTTAAGCCATTTATTTCATTTCACTTCATCTCTTGGGCGATTTGAGAGCTTTTAAGGAGGGGATTTCGACCTAGAACTTTGAGGTAAGTAATTTTTATACAATATGAGTTAAATACATAGATTATGGGTAGATTAATATGTAAAAATTAGTGAAAATAAAAGGTTTAGATGAAAACCTAGATTTTTGATAAAAAATGAGATTTGACCACGAAATTGGTCGTGGATCTTAGTAAAAATCATATATTCTTGCTCCTAAGGTTATGAGTAATAACTTTCTTAAAAAATTTTCGGAATCCGGGCACGTGGGCTCGGGGGTGAATTTTAAAAAGCTTGCAATTTGGTTTGGGAAATCATTTTAATAGTGGAAATATGAACTTTTGAGCATAGATAATTAATTTATATAATGCTTGGCTAGTTCCAAGTGGCATCAATTTCAGAGGTTTGAGCGCAATCTTGAATTGGGAAGTAGGCTTTGAGACGAAGTAAGTCTCTTTTATAACCTTGTAAGAGGAAAATTTCCCCATAAGCGAACTTAATTAATGTGTTATTATTTGGGGGGGGGAGGGGGGAGGGAGGCTACGTACGCACGAAGTGATGAGAGTCCGTACGTAGCTACTATTCCTGTCATGTCCGAGTAGTCTTAGGCTTACACCATGCCTTGTTGATATCGTTATTGCTTTATGTGTATTGTTTGCCTTGAGACGGGCGGAAAGGGAGTGTTCTCACTAAACGTTTCAAAAGAAATTGGAATTGAGGAAAATATCGGGACCTTGAAGGTTTTCATTTGAACTTCATACTTTGAAAAGAATGAGAGAGTACTATAATAATTTAAGAAAACTATTTGTAACCACGTCGCATGTATGATTCGCGAGCGGGACCTTGTGTCCGTATTTGGTTTGGAGCCTTGAAGGCTCGAGTGAGTTTCGAATAGGCTTTGGGATGTTTTGGACTTAGGAAATTCTATTTTTTCTGCAGCTTCAGCACTTGCTGGTTTCCTTCTTCGCGTTCGCGAAGCTTCTCACGCGAACGCGAAGAGTAAACTTGTCTGGGGGAGACTTTCTTCGACACGAACGCGAAGGGCTGGTCGCGAATGCAGAGTGTTGGGGGAATTACCCTTCGCGAACGCGGTCAGGCTACCGCGAACGCGAAGCATTGGGACCTGGGGGAGGGGAATCATACTCGACGTGAACGCGACACAAGGCTCGCGAATGCGGAGGCTGGTGCGAATAAGGCTTCGTGAACGCAGAAAGTATCTCGCGAATGCGAAGGCTACTAGAGCCACTGCTTCGCGAACGCGATGAAGGTCTGACGCCTGTGTATTAAAACAGAACCAACAGGGGATTTTTCAAAAATTTCACAACTCCTTCATTAAAACTCAACCTAGGGAGATTCTTGAAGAGGGATTTCGACACCCAATCATAGATTTGCACCTTTTAACTTGTTTTCTTTGATTTCAATCATCATTTAATGAATTCTTAGTCTTTAATTTTGTTCTTTAAGGGTAGAAATTAGGAATTTTACAAAATTAGATATTTAGACCCTGATTTGGGGTCGAATTCCGGAACTAATTGCATATTCGGACTAGGGAGTGAATGGGTAAACGGATTTTGGTCCGAACCTCGAGTTTGGACCAAGCGGGCTCGGGGTCGGATTTCAATTTTTTTTTGTGAAAATTTGGGAGATCAGTAATTATTCATTAAAGTTGATTCCTTTAGCGATAAATGATGGTATTAAGTTAATTGTGACTAGATACGAGTGGATTGGAAGTAAATTCTAAGGGAAAAGCGGTACTTGAGCAATGAGTGACCTCCGAATTGAGGTAAGTGTCGTGTCTAACTTTGGCTTGAGGAAATATGTGCTATGTGTTTATTTTCTACGTGTTTTGTTGTTGACTATGAAGTATAGGTGAGGTGACGAGCACCTATGCGTTGTGGTCGAGTCATAGCATGCGAGTGAAATTCCACCATTTCAATTTTTGTTGTCTTAAATCCTGTTATCCATGCTTATTGTTGTTATTGAAATTATGGAAGACTTATATCCGGTTCCACCGAGGTTTGATAAATTTGTGAATATTGATTCAAAGTTGGGATGTTAAAATTGTGAAACTAATCACTTATGAAATATTAGTTTCTTGTGAAACTCCTCTCTATCCGTTGTTATTGATTTAATTATATTGTGAGAAAGAGTGTAAAGCACGACGGGTGATGCCGTGCATGATTTATTTATATTGTGAGAAAGAGTGTAAAGCACGAAGGGTAATGCCGTGCATGATTTATTTATATTGTGAGGAAGAGAGTAAAAGCACGAAGGGTGATGTCGTGCAATTTTCATTTACTGTTTTAATTACTTAATTTGTTCACTGATTACTGTTTAATTTTGTCTTTTCGTTATTCTCACTCCTTATATTGAAAACCCCCACTGTAGGTCCCCTTCCTATTATCTGTTATTTTATTTACTTATATGTTGTTATTCCACTAGCATGATTATTCTGTTCAGGTTATATGTGGTGTCATGTCCTAGCTCGTCACTCCTTCGCCGAGGTTAGGCTCGACACTTACCAGTACATGGGGTCAGTTATACTAATGCTGCATTCTGCACTTTCTGTGCAGATCCAAGTATCGGTCCGAGCTGACTCTGAGATCGTAGCTGGCATTACATAGGAGACCCGAGGTAGATCTGCCGACGTCCGCAAATTCCTGGAGTCCCCTCCTTGATCTTCATTTACTCTTTTCTTTAGATTCATAAATTGTTGTATTTCTTCATTTCAGCCAAATATTTGTAGTTATTCTTAGTAGTCTGTGAATTGTGACACCAGACCCAGGGTAGCTAGACATATAGATTTCACATGCGCAGTATTATTGTGCAAGTTTCGTTTCTTACTTTAATTATTATGTTTTGAGTTGTAGTGGTTCTCAGTATTTTGTAAGATTACTGTGTTGCAAACTTCTAATGTTGGCTTGCCTTGCAAGTACAATGTTAGGCGCCATCACGGTCCCGGCAGTGGACATTCGGATCGTGATAGTTTGTGTGATAAAATATTTTTAAGGAAGCAAGTGACTTAAGTTCTTAAATATGGTGATTCTTGCCTAATTATTTCTTGCTCTAAGCTTTATTGTTGTACATCATGCTTAACTAGAATCTCATATTATTGTGTTATTTGCCCTAGTAAGTGTCGAAGTCGACTCCTCGTCACTACTTCTTCGAGGTTAGACTAGATACTTACTGGGTACATATTATTTATGTACTCATGCTACTCTTCTGTACTTAACTGTACAGGGTCTGTGGCAGGTGCATCTGGTTATCAGTCCGGTGCGCAGAGTTGATCCCCATTCCGAGACTTCACGGTAAGTTGCCCTCCGAGCCGTTCTGCAGTAGCTGGAGCCTCTCCTATATTTTATTTTTGTTCTGTCTATTTCTTTTTAGACAGTAGGCTAGTATTATTTTATATATTGTAGATTGCCCCACATACTTGTGACACTAGGTCTTGGCACACACTAGTAGACTTTTGATATTTTGGGTTGTATTTACATGATTATGGTTTGCACTCATTGTTTCCCTTTAATCTCGAACGAGAGATTTCTAGTTTAATCAGTGTTGGCTTACCTAACAATAGTGTTGGACGCCATCACAACCTAATAGGAAATTGGGTCGTGACATAAAAAATAGAATAGTTCATAATAACAAGTAATATAACACTGATTTTGCATTGGAATAGAAGATCTTAAACTTTCAGTTGTAGCTAAATTCGAATATGTCAAGCCTTCATCGGGAAGACAAAATTAGTCCGTACAATTGGGATACATTATGTTTTTTACTATTTTTTCTTTTATTAATTTTAATGGTCTAAGAAAAATTATTTCATCATCAAAATATTGTTGAATGCCTATAATATAATAATAATAAGCATTAATTTTCTAACTTAAGGCTACGTATAATAGATTTTTATGGTCCGGCTTTTTTTCGGACTCCGTGCATATCGAAAACTTAATGCACTGGGCTATTCTTTTATTAATTTTCTAGCTTAAATTTTATGATAATTATTTTATTTCAATCCACAAATAAATTTAGTTGGATTTGAATATTACCATCCAATTAAGTTCTTCATATGATAACTAAACTTAATAATATGAACTTTTTTTTTTTTTTTTTTTCATATTTTCAATTTGAGTTCCAAGACGAATAAGATGAAGTTCATATTAGGTATTTGAGAAAATATAATTCATATTTCTAAGACAATGAAGAACGTAGTATTGTTGCATTATATTTAAGTACAAGTCAACATACTATATATTCGACTCTAACCTACTAAAGCAAACGCATAATCCATACATTGACGTTATAATAAAGTATTAGATTACTTTTGTGTGGCATTGTCTTTTTTCGTATTACGTTGGCTAAATATGATCAGTATTATTTATTTTCCAGAGTTTATATATGTTTTTTAAAATAATATTCAATAACTCAATTACATGGTTTAATAGTATTTGCTAATTTTAAAATATTTATGCTCATTAAAATAGAATTGCGCGTATCCTAAAACTAGTTTTTCAAAATGTGTTTGACCTTTTATACGTATGTATAATTTTTTCAAAATTAATTATTTTCATATAGACATATTTACTTAAATTTATCTTCAAAACGGTGTCCAATAACATCACTTAATTGAAGGTGTCTCCACTAGCCAGTGAGCTTTATATATTACAGTAGAATCCAAAGGTCAAAGAAATGAAAGCTACCCAACTACATGCAACTTTTCCTTAGCATAGATTGAGCATTGAACTAGACATGTTTTATCAATCCTTTTACATTTATTTATCTTCTTTCTTCTTTACTAATAGTACATAAAAGAATTAACCTAAATAATCTCTCACTCAACCGTTTAAAGAAAAATAGCTATATATATATATATATATATATATATATATATATCATATAATTTATTTACAATATATGTATAACCGTGTATAATTAGTATACAATCTACGTATACCGACTAAGAAAAAATAAACAGTAAACCTAGCTGGATATTTGTGTAAAGATCCCCAGTATATACTTGGATATTAACTTACAGATTGTTATATATGGTGATATAACAGGATTTTTATCATCCCATCCAAAATCTTTATTAATGTCACTTCACCATTTAGACATGGTAGAACCAATTTTTCCCTCTATGGATCGTGCAAAATCAGTTTTCCACCACCAAAAAGCTGAAAATTATGATCAATCAAGAATGTTACAACAAACCATATGCCACAAAAGATCAAGTAACTGGACATTTTCAGTTTCTTGGGGATACTCAGCTCATGTTTATGAGAAAATTATGCCTAGAAGATGGATACAAAATCCAATTGAAACATTCTTACCATGGGGAGAAACTCCTAATCCACCACATTATATGTTTGATACTAGGAATTTTTCTTTGGATCCTTGTGAATCCCCTCATTTATTTTTCTTCAAATCCATTGAGAAAACTCATAGAAATGAAATTTTATACAACATATACTAGATCACGGCCTCGAGCAGTAGGAGCTTGTTTGTATGCTCGAAATTATTCTGCGGAGTATATTTTTAAAATTCATGTTTATTCATCAACAACAAAACGTATTGAGGTTATATTTTCTTATTCCATAATCTCTCAGAAATTTTTATGTGAGTTTAACTTTATATACTGACAGTATAAAAAAAGACAAATGACCTTAAACCTTGACCAGTCATTGACCAACGAGAAGTTCTATTATATATGCTTGAAAATTATATTTTATTTTATATTTTATAAATAAGACTATTTGTTGTATAGGTATGTCCATCATATAGATAACAGAGAAAAAAATTATAAAATTAAAAAAAAAAGCTAATAATTTAGAGGGTAAAAATAGATATTTGACCATGAAAAGTTCGAGAAATCTGGTTGAGTGACCTTCTGAGTGTGACGAGCATAGTTAAGTAATTTTTTATATTATAAACAAAAAAAACATGACTTTACTTGATATTTTGGGATAATTGAGCGACCATGTAATGACCCGATCGGTTGTTTTACTTTTTAGAACTCCGTTCCCATAAATAAGACTCCCTGTATGTGCTTCTACTATTTTATGACTTGCGGGGATGGTTAGTTCGGGATTTGGAAAGGTTCAGGTTGAAATCGAAACACTTATTTCCTTAAGTTGGCCTTAAAAGGCCAAGTTTGACTTCGGTCAACTTTTTGATAAACGACCTCGGAATCAAGATTTGACGGTTTCAATTGGTTTGTATGATGATTTCGGAACTAGATGTATGTTCGGATCGGGTTTTGGATGACCCGGAAGCGTTTCGGCGCCTAATAGTGAAAGTTGGTTCCTTGAAGGTTCTTGAAGTTCTTTATAATTGGTTTGGAGTAGGTTTTGATGATATCGAGGTCCAAATGAGATTTCGAGGCCGGGAATAAAGCTGTAATGTCATTTAAGACTTGCACGCAAAATTTGGCATCATTCCGAGTTGATTTGATAGGAATTGGATGCGCGGAATTTTTGCAAAGTTTTTGAGTTCATGAATTAATCCATGCGCTTTGGCGTCCGATTCATGGTTTTTGATGTTATTTCAGTATATCGGTTGCGCTAGTTAGGTCGTATGACGTTGTTAGACTTTTGTGAGCGTTTGGTGTGGAGCACCGAGTGCTTGGGTGAGTTTCGGATGTTCGGAAGGTGGAGAAAAACTTCACTTTTCTAGTGTTTTATTGCTGGTGCTGCAGGTATCGCAAATGCGAGAATTTGTCAGCATTTGCGAGAAAGGCTTCGCAATTGCGATGAAGCCTGACCTGCGCAGTGTTCGCATTTGCGACCTCAACAGTGTCCGCATTTGCGGCTCCTTGGTCGCATTTGCGACCTTGGCAGTAGAAGCCCAGGTTCGCATTTGCGATGGATTTGTTGCATTTTCGACCTTCGCATTCGCGAACCATCTGAGACCTGTGCACAGATTGTTCAATGCGGGACTTAGGCCATTTAGCTCATTTCTTTCATCTGGTAACGACTCGGCCAGTCATTTTTAGAGTTAGAGCCCCGATCCCCTATTAACTGCTTTCCCAATATTTTTCTGCTATTTTGGGTTGCCGAGAGGATTCATGTTGGTTTTTGAGACGAATTGAGACACTTAGTCTCTTATTTGGGAGCTTAAGTGGGAAAAAGTCGGCCGGATGTCGACTTGTATGTAATGACCTCAGATTTGAATATTTTGAGTGCATCCGTAATGTTATTCGGAGGTCCGTAGTAGATTTAGGCTTGAATTGGCCGAAGTTGGAATTTTGACGATTTTGGTCGGCAGTGGATATTTTGATATCGGGCCCGGAATGGAATTCTGGAAGTGAGAGTAGGTTCGTAAGGTCATTTTTGACTTGTGTGTGAAATTTGAGGTGATTCGGACGAGATTTGATTTGTTTCAACGTCGTTAGTAGATTTGGAAATTTCAAAGTCATTAAGCTTGAATCCGTGCATAATTCGTATTTTTGATGTTGTTCGATGTGGTTTGAAGGCTCGACTAAGTTTTTATGGTGTTTTAGGAGTGGTTGGTATGTTTGGTTGAGGTCTCGGGGACCTCAGGCGTGTTTCGGATTCTTAACGGATTAATTTAGACTTAGGCAATTGCTGATGTTGTTGTATCTGGTGTAACCGCACCTGCGCATTTTGGGCCATAGGTGCGGAGTCGCAGAAGCGGCTATGGAACCGCAGATGCGGATTTGGGCCTTGTCAGCTGGGATCGCAGGTGCGATGGAGAGTCCGCAGAAGTGGAAGCGCAGGAGTGGTTGGGGGACCGCAAGAGCAGGCTCGCAGGTGCGGCCCAATGCTCACAGATGCGGTCCCATCCCATTTAAGTGGATTTCGCACCTGCGATATTTTTTCCGCAGGAGCGGGACCGTAGGTGCGGTCCTTGGAAAGCAGAAGCAGAAATTGCTGGGTAGAAAAGGCAGATTCGAGGGTTTGATATTCATTTCAAAAATTCGATTTTGAGCTCGGAGGAAGGCGATTTTTCGAGAGTTTTTCAGAGGAAATCTTTGGGTGACGATTCCTAATACTATTTTGATCACATTTCATTAATCTATTATTGTTTTCTTCATTTAATCAAGGAATTTGTGTGTGGAAGTTGGAAAAATGGGGGAAAAGTCCCGCAGTCGAATTTCTGAGTTTTGAGTGGGATTTAGGCATCAGATTGGATAATTTTGGTACGAGTGAACTCGTGAGTGAATGGGTGTTAATACTTTATGACTTTTACCCGATTTTGAGTCGTGGGCCCGGGGAGGCTTTTTAGGCATTTTCCTATTTTCTTGCCTTAGCCTTGATTTCATTAGCTAGATTAGTTACTTGTAGCTATATTTACGTTATGTAACTGATTTGATTAGATTTGGGCCACTCGGAGTTGGATATTCGTGGCAATAGCTTGATTTCAGATTTGATTTGAGCTTGGTTCGAGGTAAGTGACTTGTCTAACCTTGTGTGGGGGGAACTCCCCTTAGGATTTGATATTGTTTGATATATGAGCACCGTGTATGTGAGGTGACGAGTACGTACTCGAGCTATTTGTTGTAAAACTCTGTTTTCACTAAATCATAACCTGTTTTTCCTTGTTTGAAATACACTAGCTTATGTAACTACCTTATTTAGATTAGAAAATCATGTCTACGTGTTTTAACTGTCTATTTCAACTCTGTGCAGCATGTGTAGTAAACTTTCCTGATTTGTTTGATGTGAACTTAGTCTAAGCTTTAGATTTCCTTGCTGTAACTATTATTTATATTGGTTGAGCTACATATGTACTTTGGGACTATGGAACAGTATTCCGGGAGATCTCCTGTACTTCATATTTACTTTGGGACTATGAAACGGTATTCCGAGAGATCCCCCATCACTGCATATTTACTTTGGGATTACAGAACGGTATTCCGAGAGATCCCCCTGCACATTTACATTTGGGACTATGGGACGGTATTCCGGGAGATCTCCTGTACTGCATATTTACTTTGGGACTATGAAATGGTATTCCGAGAGATCCCCCTTCACTGCATATTTACTTTGGGATTACAGAACGGTATTCCGGAAGATCCCCCTGCACATTTACATTTGGGACTATGGGACGGTATCCTGGGAGATCCCCTGTTGCTATTACTGTGCTCTGAGTTGTTGGCTTTCATTTAATTCTATTATTGTTAGATTTTCCGTATTTATTCTACTGTAATAATTCTATCTGTCTTATTTCATTATATTTATACCAGTAGAGCCCTGACCCGACCTCGTCACTAATCGACCGAGGTTATGCTTGGCACTTACTGGGTACCATTGTGGTGTACTCACGCCCTTCCTGCACATGTTTTTCGTGTGCAGATCCAGGTACCTCTTGTCCGCCTCAGTATTAGTGCAACTGCAGCAGCCACCAGAGACTTCAAGGTATATCTGCACGCGTCCGCAAATCGTCAGAGTCCCCCTTAATCTTTTACTCTGTTTCCCTCCTTTATTTCTTAGACTCTATGTATAGTAGACCGTTAGATAGTTTTTTTAGAGCTTGTGACTCGTGATTTCGGGTTTTGGGAAGTATTGTGTATAAATTTGTGAACTGGTTTTACTTGTATATGTCGAGCGGCATTTTACCATTATATAGTCATTATTGATCCTTAGTTGTTCCTTTATCTTCCTTATTTCTGTTATTTCAAGGTTAATAGGCTTACCTAGTCATAGCGACTAGGTGCCGTCACGACGTCTTTCAGAGGGGGAAAAATGGGTCGTGACACATCTCTTAGGGGATTTTTGGTGCTCTTGGAAAGGGGTTTTCACCTAGAACTTGAGGTAAGTAATTTCTAGCTTATGTTAGAGAATGGTTGTTTAAGTTTATCTAGCTTATGTTCGGGATACTACTATAGAGACTCTGATGATTGATTCAGTGCCAGTAGTCAGGGAGTTCTCCGATGTGTTTCCTTCTGACCTTCCAGGAATGCCACCAGATCGTGATATCGATTTCTGTATTGACATGGCTCCAGGTACCCAGCCTATATCTATCCCACCGTACTGTATGGATCCAAAAGAGTTGAAGGAGCAGCTTGAGGAGATGCTAGAAAAGGGGTTCGTCAGGACAAGTGTATCACCTTGGGGTGTACTGATGTTATTTGTGAAGAAGAAAGATGGTACTATGCAGATGTGCATTGATTACCGCCAGTTGAAAAGTTACCATTAAGAACAAGTACCCGTTTCCACGTATTGATGATTTGTTTGACTAGTTGCAGGTAGCTAGGATGTTCTCTAAGATCGACTTGAGATCGGGCTACCATTAGTTGAAGATTCGGGACTCGAACGTTCCGAAGACTGCTATCCGTACTAGATATTGCCATTATGAGTTTCTAGTGATGTCCTTCGACTTGACTAACGCCCCAACGACTTTTATGGATTTGATGAACATGGTGTTCAGGACTTATATTGATTCATTCATCATTGTCTTCATTGACGATATTTTGATCTACTCACATAGCATGAAGGAGCACGAACAACATTTGAGAGTGGTGCTTAAGATTTTGCGAGAACATAAGCTATATGCTAAGTTCTCCAAGTATGAGTTTTGGCTAGATTCTGTAGCATTCTTGGGGCATGTTGTATCAGGAAAGGGTATTAAGGTGGATCCCAAGAAGGTTGAAGCAGTTCAGAGTAGGCCTCGACCTACTACGGTGATTGAGATCAGGAGCTTCTTGGGGTTAGCAGGTTATTATCGCTGGTTTGTGGAGGGCTTCTCATCTATTTCAGCACCTTTGAATAGAATGGCCCAGAAGGGTGCCCCGTTCTATTTGTCCGACGATTGTGAGGCGAGCTTGTAGAAGCTCATGACAGCTTTGCCTACAAAACTAGTCCTAGTGTTGCCTTCCAGTTCGGGGATGTATACTGTGTATTGCGACACTTCACGCGTTGGTTTGGGTTGTGTACTGTTGCAGGAGGGGCGAGTTATTGCATATGCTTCACGTCAGAATCCCCATGAGAATAATTATCCCATGCATAATTTGGAGTTGGCCACGATTGTTCATGCTCTTAAGATCTGGACGCATTATCTGTATGGGGTGTCCTGTGAGGTTTACACTAATCATCGCAGCTTGCATCATTTATTCAAGCAAAGGGATCTCAATTTGATGCAATGCTGATGGCTTGAGTTACTGAAGGATTATGACATCACCATTCTTTATCATCCTAGCAAGGCAAATGTGGTCGGGGATTGGATGAGTAGAAAAGGCAGAGAGTATGGGTAGCTTGGCATTCATTTCAAATGAGGAGAGGCTACTAGCTTGGGACATTCAGTCCTTGGCTAACGTACTTGTGAGGTTGGATATTTCAGAGCCCAGTCGAGTTCTTGCATGCATCGTTGCCCAGTCTTCATTATTGGAGCAGATCAAGGCTCGACAATTTGATGATCCGCACTTGATGGTCCTTAGAGAGAAGGTACTGCAGGGTGGTTCCAATGAGGTTTCAATCGGTGAGGATGGTGTTCTACGACTCCAGGGTCGTCTATGTGTTCCTAATGTCGATGTCTTGAGGGAGAGGATTCTAGAGGAGGCACACAGTTCTCAATATTCCATTCAACCAGGTGCTACGAAGATGTATCGCGACCTGAGACAACATTATTGGTGGCGGCGGATGAAGAAAGACATAGTTGATTATCTAGCTAGATGCCTAAATTGCCAACAAGTTAAGTATGAGAAATAGAGGCCAGGTGGCCTACTCCAGCAGATGACTATACCTGAGTGGAAATGGGAGCGCATTACTATGAACTTCGTAGTTAGGTTGCCGCGGACCTTGCAAAAGTTTGATGCAGTTTGGGTCATTCTCGACAACCGGTTGTGACTATGTATACTTTAGAGAGATTGGCCCAGATTTATATTCAGGAGATAGTTCGGTTGCATGGTGTGCCTGTTTCCATCATATCAGTCAGAGGCCCTCAGTTTACTTCGCATTTCTGGAGGGCAGGGAAGAGTGAGTTAGGGACTTGTGTAGTGCTCAACACACATTTCATCCATAGACCTACGGGCAGTCGGAGAAGATAGTTCAGATCTTGGAGGATATGCTCATAGCATGTGTGATTGACTTTGGAGGGCTGTGGGATCGATTCTTTCCCTTGGCCGAATTTTCTTACAACAACATCTATCAGTTCAGCATCGAGATGGCTCCATTTGAAGCTTTATATGGTCGGTGATGTCGTTCTCCCATCGGGTGGTTTGATCCCGGTGAGGCTAAGTTATATGGTACTGATTTGGTAAAGGATGCCTCGGAAAAGGTAAAGTTGATTCAGGAGCGGCTTCGCACAGCACAGTCCAGACAGAAGAGTTACGCGGATCAGAAGGCGCGTGATGTATCCTTTATGGTGGGTGAGAAGTTTCTCTTGAAAGTCTTGCTGATGAAAGAGATTATGAGGTTCGGGAAGAAGGGCAAGTTGAGCCCAAGGTTTATAGGCCCATTTGAGGTGTTGAGACGAGTTGAAGAGGTTGCTTATGAGCTTGCTTTGCCTCCCAGGCTATCGGGAGTTCATATGGTCTTCCACGTGTCTATGCTCCAGAGGTATCATGCTGACTTGTTACTGTGAGCACGTAATTTTTGCCTTGTGAAAAGTATTCCTATAAAATCCACAAAAAATAAATCTTTCTAATTGTTTTTGATTTTCATAGAATTTCTAGGAATTTCCTGTTAGTTGTTGTTTGCATTTAGTTGCATATTTAATATCTTAAAATTATAAGAAAATACCAAAAAGATGTGCAAATCTTCATTACATAGCATTTTAGGTCTTAATTGCATTTAGGATTTAATCACATGAGTTAATTACATTATTAAACAAAAATCACAAAAATAATGATCATTTTTACATTTTTAGCTTTTAATTTTAAGTTAGTAATTTCCTTTCATTAGTTTTAAGTTAGTAATTATTTAAATATTAGAAATAGTAAGTAGGATAATTTTGCAAATTAGAAGCAAGTTAGGATTCAATTAGGATTTTTAATTAATTTTATTAGGATTTAAAATCAAAAAGAAAAAAGAGAGAAAAGAATAGAAGAGTTTTTTTGGGTCTTAGTAAAATTGGGCCAAGGGTTTATCAGTAGCTCATTTACCTCCAGATCCGCCCAAGCCCAAACCCTTCTGAGCCGACCCAACACCCCTCTAAACCAAACGACACCGTTTTTCCCCCACTCAATCCCAACCGTTGATCAGTATTGATCCAACAGCTCCCAACTGATTCCTCCCCTACCTTATATCTGTCGGAGACCCCCCAAAACCTCGCAGAACCATCTCATCTCTTCATCTCTCTCTCACCCAACGAAACCCTAGCCGCCCCCAAATCCCTCACCCTCACCCTCACCCAAATCGATTAAAACTAGTTTCGGCTCATCTAGAAGAATGCCGGAGCCTGTTCAAGTGAGCCGTCCTTGTTTTCCTACTCTAGGTGCTCGATAGGTATCTTTGTTCTCTTTTTCTCTTTCTTTCTTCTATTTTCTTTATTCCTCTTATGTTCAGAATGTGCTTGACCAATTTATTTAATTGAGGTCATTTGTTAATTTTGGTTTAATCAGTGTTTAACTTAGAATCCAGTGATTAGTTTAACTTTAATTACCCTTAAACTTTCTAAACTGTTGTCTAAAATGATGTTAATTTTTTGGTTGATTAGGACATCCTTCTGCATGTCTAGCTTAACTAATTAATGACATAATCATTTCAATTACATGTTAATTAGTTTAATTGCATAAGTTGTTCCTTTAATCAATTTTGGTTTTTGCATTATTGCTTCTGTTTTGATCAGTTTGGTCTTGCTATGGTTCATTTATCATTAACCAAAGTTTAAGGGGACATTTGGGAATAAAAATAGATTGTTGATTCAGTTGTTTGAGCTTGTTTGCCCTTTTGTGGTGGCTATTTGAAATAAACAGAACTTAAGGGGGTTAAAGGGCATTGAAAATAGGGAATCTTGTTCACTTATGTGGGAAGCTTCTAGAAAAGGGGCTAAAGTGCAATAAAATGAAGGAATTAGGTTAGATTTGGGTGAAAAGGGGTAATTCAAAAGATAAAAGGGCTGAAAAAATATGAAGAAATATCTGAATGGACAACTGTCCAACAACTGTCCAATTCAGTTTTAAAAAAGATGGTCATTCCCTATTTTTTGGCTGATTATTCCTTGATTTTGTTTGCATATAAGGCACTCACTTCTCTTCTAAGAGGTCAGTCGATAGACACACATAATAGGTGTAAAGACTTGGCCGGTCATTTTGTGAGAAACCCCGATCCCCTATTAACTGCTTCCCACGTATTTATTTCTGCTATTGCGTCTTGCCGGGAGGGTTCGTTTTGGTTTCCGGAGTGAATTGAGACACTTAGTCTCTTAATTGGAAGCTTAAGTTGGAAAAGTCGATCGGATGTCGACTTGTGGGTAAACGACCTCGAATTTGAATTTTGATGTTTCCGTTAGATCCTTTAAGTGATTTTGGACTTAGGAATGCGTCCGGAATTTGATTTGGAGGTTCGTAGTAGAATTAGGCTTGAATTGGCGAAAGTTGAAATTTTGGTGATTTTGGTCGACTGTGAAAATTTTGATATCGGGCTTGGAATGGAATTCCGAAAGTTGGAATAGGTTTGTAGTGTCATTTTTGACTTGTGTGTAAAATTTGAGGTCATTCGGACGAGATTTGATATGTTTCAACGTCGTTTATAGAATTTAGAAATTTCAAAGTTTATTAGGCTTGAATCCGTGCGAAATTGGTGTTTTGATGTTATTTTGAGTGATTCGAAGGATCGACTAAGTTCGTATGGTATTTTAGGATTGGTCGGTATGTTTGGTTGAGGTCCTGGGGGCCTCGACTGAGTTTGGGGTGCTTAACGGGTGAAATTTGGACTTAGAAGAATTTCAGGTGTGCTGGTTCTAGTGTTTTCGCACCTGCAGTGGGGGAACCGCAGGTGCGGGGCCGCATGTGTGGATGGCCAAGCGCAGAAGCGGAATTTGGAAAGGTGGTCTGGGGTCACAGGTACGAGGTGAGTTCCACATCTGTGAAGCCAGTAGATGCGAGTGAGGGATCGCATGAGCATTCTGGGACCGCAGAAGCGGACGAAGGTCCGCAGGTGCGCACACGCAGGTGCGACCTTTTGACCGCAGAAGCGGACAAGGTGCTTTAAGTGAAATCCGCACATGCGATAGAAATTCCGCAGGTGCGATGATGAGGCCGCATGAGAGAAACTGCTGGGCAGAAAAGAAAGAGTTCGAGGGTTTGAAACTCATTCTTCGTTATTGGATTGGGAGCTCGGAAATTGGTGATTCTTTGAGGGATTTTCAAGGAGAGCTTTGGGGTAACGATTCCTAACTCGATTTTGATTGTATTTCATTAATCTATTGTTGTATTCCTCATCTAATTAAGGAATTTGGATGAGGAAGTTGGGAAAATGGGGGAAAAGTTCCCTAACCAAAAATCTGAGTTTTGAGTGGGATTTTGGCGTTAGATTTGTATAATTTTTGTATGAGTGAACTCGTGAGTGAATGTGTGTTTTTGTTTGGTAATTTGTACTCGATTCCTAGATGTGGGTCAGGGGAGGCTTTTGAGAGATTTTCTAATTTCTTTCCTTAACTTTGATTCCGTTCACTAGATTAGTTTCTTATAGTTATATTTATGTTGTGTAATTGGTTTTGGCTGGATTTGGGCCATTCAGAGTCGGATATTCGTGGAAAGAGCGTAATTTAGGATTGATTTGTGCTTGGTTCGAGGTAAGTGGATTGCCTAACCTTGTGTGGGGGAACTCCCCTTAGGATTGGTACTATTGTTGTTATATGAGTGCCGTGTATGTGATCTGACGAGTACGTACACGGGCTATTTGTTGTAAAACCTGATTTTCACTAAATAGTAACATGTCTTTCCTCTTATTTGAACTTATTAGCTTGTGTAGCAATTTGTTAGACTAAGAAAGAATGTCTACTTGCCTTAACTGTTTACTTGAACTACGTGCAGCATGTTTAGTAGTTTTACCTACCTTCCTTAACTTGTGCTTAGGATAAATTGTAAGACTCCGTGCCATGATTATTGAATCTTGTTGTTTGGTTGATATTTACTTTGGGACTATGGAACGGTATTCCAGGAGATCCCCATGTACTGCATATTTAATTTGGGACTACGGAACGGTATTCTGGGAGATACCCATGTCTTGCATATTTACTTTGGGACTACGGAATGGTATTCCGGGAGATCCCCCTGCACATTTACATTTGGGACTACGAGACGGTATCTCGGGAGATCCCTTGTTGAACTGTTGTGTTCTAAGCTGTTGTTGTTCCACGATTCTTTCCTTGTTACATTTCAGTCTTTATTATTGCGATATTTCCTTTTTGCTTTGCTCTATTTTATATATATATATATATATATATATATATATATATATGTTCCGGTAGGGCTCTGACCTGACCTCATCACTACTCGACCGAGGTTAGGCTTGGTACTTACTGGGTACTATTGTGGTGTACTCACGTCCTTCCTGCACATATTTTCGTATGCAGATCAAGGTACATCTTACATGCCTCATCACTAGTGCAATCACAATTGCTTATTAGGATACTTTAAGGTACATCTGCTCGCGTCCGCAGATCCTTCGAGTCCCCCTCTATCCCTTATACTATTTTTCCCTCCTTTATCACTTTTAGACACTATGTATAGGAGACAGTTAGATAGAATTTCTTAGAGCTTGTGACTCGTGATTACCGGGTTTTGCGAGTGTTGTGTATAGACTAGTGTTGGTTACTTGTACATCCGAGTTGCATCCTTATCAGTATATTATATCGATTGAACCTAGTTGTTAATTATTGCTTTATTTTCGTTATTTCGATGTTATTAGGCTTACCTAGTCGTAGCGACTAGGTGCCCTCATGACGTCTTACGGAAGGGGGAAATGGGTCGTGACAATAGGCATCTTAGAATTCCCATTTTTCTACAACTTTAATCTTCATCATTAATAGAACTCATAAAAAAAACTAGAAAAGGCTCCATAGTAGAGATTCAAAGGTTGGTTGATTCAAGCTTAACAACTGTTCGATTCCGCTGTTTGCTGCTGGGTTAGGAGTTGCTGAATTCTACATCTCTATTCCTCAGCCTTTATATGGCAATTTCTGAACATTTCCTAAGCATCTAGGTACATGTTTCACCCCTGTATTTGGTGTTTCCAAACTTGGTTTGCGTGGAATGCTAGAAAATTCATGTTAAAAGTTGTCTGCTTTTGTCGTGTATGCCTTATTCTCATGAATGCAACAATATCTGAGTTTTCTTGACCATGTAATTCCCTTTTGGTTCGATGAGAACATGCTTACCATGCCATGGCAGAGTATATATGTTTTTTACGCTCAATGTAGCAGTTCTTATCTTTAGTTTAGATTATGCTCTTACTTGATTTTATGTTAGTTTTGTTTTAGTCTTATCTGTAACATCATATATTTGTTAGCTGTATTTATGGAGTAATGAAGATAACACGGGTTGTCATGTGTGCATGACTGTGGTCTTGTGAATCCGACCTTTGACATGGTCAGATCCATAGATTTCAAAAGCTAAAAATGGAGTTCTGGTTCTCGATAGGCATGAAAGAACATAAATTGAAAGGTTGGAAATGAAGTTCTAAGTGTATTTGGGTTTGCTGCAAACTCCTGATTAAATAAAGGAGTGATTTGTCCTTGGGGAGGCTGTGGCATTTAGTGTGGATAGAAAATGCATACTAATCAAGATACTGTGTTGTATCTATATTAATTGTTAAGTTTTAGCTACTTGCATTTCACACATAATTGTAAATAGGACGATGATGAATTCATCTAGATTGTAAAAATAATTCATATTCCTGTTTCTTATTTTTGTTTTTTTTATTATTCTGGAAATAAAGTTTTACTTTTATCGAATTAGTTTGTTGTAATTATAGTTGGGGTCATGGTCTTACTTTATTAAGAGTCTATCTATTGGGCTGAAATTTTGATTGGGGTTCGAAGCCCATTGTTCTTACCCAGTGATGAAGAGTCCATTAAGGTGAAAATAGTATTACGTTATTTCTTTGCAATACCTTTCAATTCATCCTTAGCGGACTATATTCTGTCCATGTCAATTAATTTTTAAACGAGCTAGCTTTAGAAATCAGTTAACAATTCCAAACATACTCTAGCTAATTACATCCATGACCCGTCTTCTCTCATCTCATAGTTATCAATTTCGTATAAATAGTCAATTTGATAACTTTGAACATACGTAGAATGCTTTAGGCGCGTTTTAAAATTATTATCGTGATTATGTACATGTTCGCATGACACGATTCCGGTTTCTAAAATGAATATTCGTAGAAATACTTTTAGGCGCGCATTGAATCTATTATCGTGATTGTGTACACTCTCGCGTGACATAATTATGATCTTCCACAAATAAACAAAATTATGCGTTCACGCGACTTTGACCAAATAATCTTGATAATAATAAAGTGTTATTGATCGCGTACACGTACGCGTGACATGATTCTTAACTCACCAACAAAATGAGTACACGTACGCGTGATTTGTTTCAAATTAAAAAGCGGTAAAAGTAAAATGTACATAGGTTCTAAATTGAGTAATTAAAAAATTTAAATATGCAAGGTATGGTTAAAGAGACTCTGCTAAAATCCCGAAACCTGGGAATGCCTAACACCTTGTCACGACCTAGAATTCTCATTGCCGGGATCGTGCTGGAGCCTAACATTCACTTACTAGGCAAGCCAACATTAGAGACTTAATAAGCAATAATCTTAAAACTTACGGCGATTAACAACAATTAACAAATATCAAATTAATAAGAAAGCGGAAATTAATAACAAAACCAAGTATTTGTACATAACTACCCATAATCTGGAGTCACAACTCACGGACATCTATGATTTATCTACAAATATTTGGCTGAAGGAAAAATTCAACTATTTAAGAGTCAAGAAAATAGTAAAACGAGCCTGGGCCCGCGTTCGCATAGAACAACTCGATGATTCCCAACCCACCTCCAATACACTACGCGTTCGCATTCGCGAAGAGCAGACCCCCCAGTGCTCCGTGTTCGCGACCAAAGCCTCGCGTTCATGTAGAACAAATCCATCCCCAGCCCAGCTTACACTTCGCGATCATGAGAGTGGCTTCACCATCGCGAAGCACAAAATAGCAGCACACTAGAAACATCAAAACACACATCAGATTTTCTAAGTGTAAATCATCCCGCAGCCTATCCGAAACTCACCCGAGCCCTCAGGGCTCCAACCCAAACATGCACACATGTCTAAAAACATCATATGGACTTGCTCGTGCGATCAAATCGCCAAAATAACACCTAAAACTACGAATTTAGCACCAAAACATATGAAATTCTCAAGAACACTTTAAAATTCCTATTTTCTCAAACGAAGGTCCGAATCACGTCAAATCAATTCCATTCCTCACCAAATTTCACAAATAAGGTGTAAATATCATCACAGACCTGTACCGGGCTTTGAAACCAAAATATGGACCAGATACCAACAAGATCAAACACTAACCAATTTCTTAAAACCATTATAATTTCAGTCTTTAAATTTTAAAAATTCATATCTCGAGCTACGGATCTCGGAATTCGATTCTGGCCATACGCCCAGGTCCCATATTTTACTACGGATACACCGGTACCATCAAAATACGAGTCTGAGTCCGTTTACTCAAAAAGTTGACCGAAGTCAACTAAAATCATTTTTTTAGGCCAAAAATTATTATTTCATCGATCATCCACATAAAAGCTTTTCGGAAACACGCCCGAACTGTGCACATAAATCGAGGAGGGTTAAAAAAGAGATTTTAAGGCTAAAGAGCGCATAATTGAGTTCTAAAATATAAGATGACTTTTTAGGTTATCACAATCTCCACCTCTAAAACAATCGTTCGTCCTCGAACAGACATAGAAAAGTACTTGAACTGGCGAACAAGTGGGGATATCTACTCCGCATGTCCGACTCGGACTCCCAAGTAGCTGCCTCAACATGCTGAGCTCTCCACTACAATCTAAATGAAAGATAACTCTTCGACCTCAATTGACGAACCTGCCGGTTTAGAATAACTACCGACTCCTCCTTATAAGTCAAATCCTTGTCCAACTGGACAAAGCTGAAATCTAACACGTGGGACGGGTCACCATGTTATTTTCGGAGCATGGACACATGGAATACTAGATGAACTGATGAGAACCCTGGAGGCAACGCAAGCCTATAAGCTACCTCTCCACTCTATCGATAATCACAAAAGGCCCGATATACCTAGGGCTCAATTTGCCCCTTCTTTCCAAACCTCATGACACCCTTCATGGGTGATACCCGCATCAACACTCTCTCCCCGACCATGAATACCACATCACAAACTCTACGGTCAGTATAACTCTTCTGCCTGGACTGAGCTGTGCGAAGTCGATCCTGTATAATCTTGACCTTGTCCAAGGCCTCCTGTACTAGATCAGTACCCAACAAGCGAGCCTCCCCTGGCTCAAATCACCCAACTGGCGACCTGCATCCGTCTCCCATATAATGCCTCATAGGGAGCCATATGAATGCTCGACTGGTAGCGGTTGTTGTAGGCAAAATCTGCAAGGGGAAAAAATTGATCCCACGACCCTCCGAAGTCTATAACACAAGCGCATAGCATATCCTCCAAGATCTAAATAGTACGCTTGGACTCCCCATCCGTCTGAGGATGAAATGTTGTGCTAAGCTAAACCCACGTACCCAACTAACGCTGTACTTCCCTCTAGAAGTGTGAGGTAAACTGCGTACCTCGATCAGAAATGATAGACACGGGCACACCGTGAAGACGAATGTTCTCCTGAATATAAATCTCCACCAACTGCTCCGAAGAATAGGTACTGACACAGGAATGAAGTGCACTGACTTAGTCAGCCTATCCACTATGACCCAAACTGCGTCGAACTTCCTCTGAGTCCATGGGGGTCCAAGGACAAAGTCCATAGTGACACGCTCCCACTTCCACTCAGGAATCTCCATCTGCTGAAGCAAACCGCCGGGTCTCTGGTGCTCATACTTCACCTGTTGACAATTCAGGCACCGAGCTACATAAGCAACTATATCCTTTTTCATCCCTCTACACCAATAATGTTGCCGCTGGTCCTGGTACATCTTGGTGGCGCCCGTATGGATAGAATACCGAGAATTGCGAGCCTCCTCAAGGATCAACTCACGAAGCCCATCAACATTATGCACTCACATGCGACGCTGCATCCTCAAGACCACCATCTCTAACGGTAACCTTGCTTGGCACCACCATGCCAAACTGTGTCCCTGAGGACCATAAAATGAGGGTCATCATACTGCCGATCTTCGATACGCTCAAACAAGGAAGAACGAGCGATCGTGCAAGATAGAACATGGCTGGGCTCTGAAATATCTAACGTCACAAACTGGTTGGTCGAAGTCTGAACATCTGAAGCTAGCGGTCTCTCACCGACTGGGATGAATGCAAGACTTCCCATACTCACTGCCTTCCTACTCATTGCATCGGCCACCCCATTGGCCTTTCCCGGATGATACAATATGGTGATATCATAGTCTTTCAATAGCTCCTACCACCTACTCTGCCTCAAATTGAGATCCTTTTTCTTGAACAAATACTGAAGATTGCGATGATCCGTGAAAACCTCACACGACATGCCATATAGATAGTGCCTCCAAATCTTCAGCGCATGAACAATTTCTGCCAACTCCAAATTATGAACAGGGTAATTCTTCTCATGAGCCTTCAACTGTCGAGACGTATATGATATCACCCTGCCCTCCTACATCAATACTGCTTCGAGCCCAACACGTGAGGCATCACAATATACTGTGTAAGATCCTGAACCTGATGGTAATACCAACACCGATGCTGAAGTCAAAGATGTCTTGAGCTTCTGAAAGCTCGTCTCACACTCGTCCGACCATCTGAACGGGGCACTCTTCTGGATCAACCTGGTCAACGAGGCTGCTATAGATGAAAACCCCTCTACAAATCGGCGGTAATAACCTACCAAATCCAAGAAGATCCTGATCTCTGTAGCTGAAGTAGGTCAGGCCAGTTCTGGACTGCCTCAATCTTCTTAGGATCTACCTAAATACCCTCTGTTGATACGATGTGGCCCAAGAAAGCGACCGAATCCAACCAAAACTCGCACTTCAAAAATTTAGCA
The DNA here is from genome assembly GCA_005239525.1 of Nicotiana knightiana. Taxonomy (NCBI): domain Eukaryota; kingdom Viridiplantae; phylum Streptophyta; class Magnoliopsida; order Solanales; family Solanaceae; genus Nicotiana; species Nicotiana knightiana. The sequence continues at coordinate 27,795 of ML411754.1, read as the reverse complement.
TACAACTGACTGTTCCTCAATGTTTGGAGCACTATCCTGGGGTGCTGCTCATGCTCCTCCCGACTATGAGAGTATATCAAGATGTCATCAATAAACACGATCACGAAGGAATCCAAATAAGGCTTGAACACTCGGTTCATCAGGTCCAGGAATGCTGCTGGGGCATTGGTCAACCCAAAGGACATTACCAGAAACTCATAGTGCCCATACCGCATCCGAAAAGTTGTCTTAGGGACATCGGATGCCCTAATCCTCAACTGATGGTAGCCAGATCTCAAATCAATCTTTGAAAACACCTTGGCACCCTGAAGCTGATCAAATAAATCATCAATCCTCAACAACAGATACTTGTTCTTGATGGTGACTTTGTTCAACTGCCGATAATCTATACACATCCTCATAGACCTATCTTTCTTCTTCACGAACAAAACCGTTGCACCCCAGGGTGAGACACTAGATATAATGAAGCCTTTATCAAGTAAATCTTACAACTTCTCCTTCAACTCTTTCAACTCTGGTGGGGCCATCCGGTATGGCAAAATAGAAATGGGCTGAGTGCCCGGAGCCAAATCAATGCAAAAGTCAATATCCCTGTCAGGTGGCATCCTGGCATGTCTGTAGGAAATACCTCTAGAAACTCACGAACAACAGGAACAAAATCCATAGAAGGAACCTCAGCACTAGAATCATGAACATAAGCCAAATAGGCAAAACACCCCTTCTCGACCATATGCCGAGCCTTCAATAAGAAACAACCCTGGTGGTAGAATGACCAAGAGTCCCTCTCCACTCCAATCGAGGTAACCTAGACAAGGCTAAGGTCACTGTCTTGGCGTGATAGTACAAGATAGCGTGATAAGGTGACAACCAATCCATACCCAATATAACATCGAAATCCACCATATCCAAGAGTAGGAGGTCTGCTCTGGTCTCAAGACTCCCAATAGTGACCACACACAAACGATATACATGATTTACAACAATAGCATCCCCCACAGGTGTGGACACATATACAGGGGCACTCAAGGAGTCACGAGGTACAAACAAATATGAAGCAAAATAAGACGACACATAGGAGTAAGTAGACCCCAGATCAAATAAAACTGAAGCATCTCTACTACAAACTGAAATAATACCTGCAATGACAACATTGGATGACTCAGCCTCAGGTCTGGGTGGAAAAGCATAACATCGAGGCTGGGCCCCACCACCCTAAATCATATCCCTGGGACAGCCTCTAGCTGGAGGGCCTCCACCTAACGGCCTGACCTCCACCTTTAATAATCTGTCCCCTACCTCTAACTGCCTGACCCCTGCCTCTGGTTGGCTGGCTCGCTGAGCAGGCGGTGCAGCTACTTGTGCCGGAACCATAGCACGAGAACTCTGCTGCTGTGCCTTGGATCACCACAAGTATAACAAGACTTCGGCTGCTGAGACTGCTGGCGGGAAAACTGACCCTGTTGACTTGAATAACCACCCTGAAAACTCTGAAGGGGAGGTGCACTTATAGGAGCTGGTGGTGACTGTAGGATGGCTGACCAGAATAAGGCATATAAGGGCCACGACCACCTGGGCACCGTGGGATGCCTGGAGTGCTGAATGAAAAGGCCTGGGAGGATGGCCTATACCATAAGTACCCCCACCTCCAGACAAGGCACCACTAAATCCACCGGAATGACAAGGTCTTTTGTTCGACCCCTGACCTCCCTGTCCAAGAACCATCTCAACTCGTGTTGCGACATTAGCTGCATCCTGCAAAGAAATCTCACTCCCTGTCTCCTTATCCATCTGCAATCTAATAGGCTGAGCAAGACCCTCAATAAACCTACTCACCCTCTCTCTCTGCATGGGAAGCATAAGAATAGCATGACGGGCTAAATCCACAAAACGGGTCTCATACTGAGTAACAGTCATGCAACCCTACTGGAGACGCTCGAACTGACGGCGGTGCTTCTCTCTCAAGGTGATATGCAGAAACTTCTCTAAGAAGAGATGTGAGAACTAGTCCCAAGCAAGAGCAGGTGACCCAGCTGGTCTGGTTAATAAATAATCCCTCCACCATTTCTTGGCGGAACTAGTCATCTGAAAAGCAGCAAAGTCGACCCCATTGGTCTCTAATATACCCATGTTCCGAAGAACCTCGTGACAACTATCAAGATAATCCTAGGGATCCTCTGAAGTAGCACCACTGAAATGAACTGGAAAGAGCTTGGTAAACCTATCCAATCTCCAAAAAGCCTCAGAGGACATAACTGACCCATCAATGGGCTGTGCTGCAGCAACCGGCTCAACTACTCCGACTGGATGGGCTGCTGGAGTTTGAAACTTGGGAGCCATCTGCTCCAGAGTGTGAGTAGCAGGAGTTTGGGCTCCTCCTTCAGCCTGAGATACGGCTGGTGACATGGGGAACGTGCCAGTCTAGGCCAGACTCTCCATAAGTCCCACTAATCGGACCAAGGCATCCTGGAGCAGGGGTTGGCAATAAACCCCTTCGGGACCTGAGCCAGTCTGGCAGGAAAAGTCTGAGATGGAACCTCTTTATCGAACTCCACCTGAGGCTCTACAACTGGGGCTGCTGCTCGAACCCTGGGCTGAGCCCTGTTCCTGCCCCTGCCTCAGCCTCTGGCACGACCTCGACCTCTGCCCTCGTAGGAGCTGCTGCTGGAGGCTATGATTGCTGATCAGCGGAAGAAGCGATACTTGTTCTCTCCATCTGCGAGAGAATAAGCATAGGAGAGTTTAATCAGCATTGAGATAACAAAATCGCAAGACAAAGTTGAATAAAAGTGAAATTTGTTCCTAAACTGCATAACCTCTGGGAGATAAGTACAGACGTCTCCGTACCGATCCCCCGGACTCTACTAAGCTTGTCTGTGAAGTGTGAGACCTAAGAAACCTTGTTCTCTGATACCAACTTGTGACGACCCGGAATTCCCACCTCTAGAACCGTGATGGCCCCTAACATTCACTTGCTAGGCAAGCCAATATTAGAGACTCAATACACAATAATATTAAAACTTACGATGATTAACAACAATTAACACATATTGAATTAATAAGAAAGCGGAATGAATAACAAAACCGAGTATTTGTACACAACTACCCATGATTTGGAGTCACAACTCACGGACTTCTATGATTTATCTACAAATATTTGGCTGAAGGAAAAATTCAACTATTTAAGAGTCAAGAAAATAGTAAAATGAGCAGGTAGGAGAGGACTCCTAGGTCTGCGGATGTCAGTAGATCTACCTTGGGTTTCCTGTATAGTGAAGTCAACAAAAAATCTCAGAATCAGCTCGGACCGATACCTGAATCTGCACAGAAAGTGCAGAGTGCAGTATCAGTAAAACCAACCCCATGTACTAGTAAGTGTCAAGCCTAACCTCGGCGAAGTAGTGATGATGATAGGAAAAGACACCCACAAACAACTTGTGCAGTATAATCATACGTGTAGCAATAACAGCAATAGAAGAAATACGATAAGAAATATTAAGAGGGGGCGTGCTGAGGGGTTCACAAAGTAAGAAATCAGAAACAGTGATATAACCAGATCAATCAAAATGCCTTAAACAGATAAAACAAGTAAGAATAGTAAAATAAATTGCACGGCATGACCCTTCGTGCTTTTACACTCAACCTCACCATATGAAAAAATATAACGGTAAAAGAAACTGCACGACATCACCCTTCGTGCTTTTACTCTCAACCTCACCATATGAAACAGTAGAACGACACGACATCACCTTTCGTGCATTATCACTCACAAAAACATGGCATGACATCACCCTTCATGCATTAGTACTCGCTCACTAACATTGCACAACATCACCTTTGTGCTTTACACTCTTCCTCACCAAACAAAGATCAATAACAACAGAGAGATAGAAATATCAAAGAAATCAGTCTTGCTTCAATAATTAATGCCACAATATCAGCCTCAACCTTGAGCCAATACTCAAAAATTTCCAAATTTTAGTAAAACGGGATAGAAGTTGCACAACATAACAAATGGCTACACTAAGCATGAACAATACGATTAAAGACTACAACAGTTACAAGAACAAGACTCACTCGCATGCTATGACTCGACAACAACACATAGGTGCTCGTCACCTCACCTCACCTATACATTGTACTCAACAACCAAACACGTAGCAAGTAGTCAAATAATACATAATCCCTCAAGCCAAAGTTAGACACGACACTTACTTCGCTACAAAGGCCAAATTCGAAGTTTAACCACCGCTTTTCCTCTAGATCCCACCTCCAATCCAACTGTATCTAGTCATAATTAACTTACTAACATTAATTATTACTAAATAAATCAGTTTCAATACATAATTATAGGTTTCCTAAATTTTCTCCCAAAAAGTTAAAATCGACCCCGGGCTTGCTTGGTCAAAACTAGAGGTTCGGACCAAAATCCATTTACCCAATCACCCCCGAGCCCGAATATGTAATTAGTTCCGGAATCCTAACCCAAATCGAGGTCTAAATTCCCAAATTTTCAAAATTCCCAATTCTCCCAAAATTCCTAATTTCTACCATGAAAGAAAAAGATTTAGGACTAGGAATTTAATGGGTGATGATGGAAATTGAAGAAAACGAGTTAAAGAGTACAAACCTATGATTTGGTGTTGAATTCCCTCTTCAAAAATCTCCCTAGGTCGAGTTCTAGTGAAGAAATATGAAATTTGGGAAGAAGTCACATTTTGTTCTATTTTAAAATCACTTGACATGTCTTCTTCGCGTTCGCGAAGGACCTGTCACGATCGCGTTGCGCAGTAGCTAGAAAGGCCTTCGCATCCGCAAAGAGTTGCACGCGTCCGCGATGGTCTATCCCCCCTTAGCTTCACGTTCGTGAGCCTGGGCCCGCGTTCGCGTAGTACAACTCGATGATTCCCAGCCCAACTCAAATACTATGCGTTCGCGTCTAGCCGGTCACGTTCGCGAAGAGCAGACCCCCAGTGCTCCGTGTTCGCGACCAAAGCCTCGCGTTCGCGTAGAAAAAATCTATCCCCAACCCAGCTTACACTTCGCGATCGCGAAGCACAAAATAGCAGCACACCAGAAACAACAAAACACATTAGATTTACTAAGTGTAAATCATCCCGCAGCCTATCCGAAACACACCCGAGCCCTCGGGGCTCCAACCCAAACATGCACACAAGTCTAAAAACATCATACGAACTTGCTCGTGCGATCAAATCGCCAAAATATCACCTAAACTATGAATTTAGAACCAAAACATATAAATTCTCAAGAACACTTTAAAATTCCTATTTTCTCAACCGAAGGTCCGAATCACGTCAAATCAGTTTTGTTTCTCACCAAATTTCACAGATAAGATATAAATATCATAACGGACTTGTACCGGGCTCTGGAACCAAAATATGGTCCTGATACCAACAAGATCAAAAATTAACCAATTTCTTAAAACCATTATAGTTTCAGTCTTTTAATTTTAATCAAAAATTCATATCTCGAGCTAGAGACCTTGGAATTTGATTTTCGGCATACACCAGGTCCCATATTTTACTACAGACCCACCGAGACCGTCAAAACATGGGTTCGGGTTCGTTTACTCAAAACGTTGATCGAAGTCAACTAAAATCACTTTATTTAGATCAAAAATTGTTATTTCATGGATCTTCCACATAAAAGCTTTCCGGAAACACGTACGGACTATGCATGCAAATCGAAGAGGGTAAAAAAAAGAGTTTAGTTCATCACACACCTTCTCCCGGGTTAATAAAATTTCTTACTCGGTCTTCTAGTTTTGCGGACTTTTAAAACAGAGTCAAACTTCCTCGATTTGGGATTTAAAATAAATCGGTGACTTGGGACACCATAAATTATTCCAAGTGGAGACTCTAAACTGAATAAATAATCTCATTTTGAATAATGTTAGTTAAATTAGAAAAAACTCCCCTATCCCCTAGGAAAAAAAGAGGTGTGACAGCTCTGGTGAATCTGTTGGGGATCGAACCTAGAATCTCTAGTTCAAGGTTAAGAATTCGAGCTTGTTATTGTGATTTATACTTGGCTTTATTAATTATTGATTTTAATGTGTTTGTGGGCCTAATGTGCTAATTGTCGCTCATTTACCAACGAGGATGGATCAACAACTAGACTGAGTAGACTTTCGTGCTCTCGGTACATTGCCCCCACCTCGGCTCAAGCTATCCACTTGGGTAAGCCATGTCTAGAACACACCCCCAAGTTTAAACCTAGAATAATATCACCTCATGCCAGATCCCTAGTTGGAACATTTGTTTGCATCATGTGCATTTGACTTTTGGGGACTCAACACAGGGGTTGGGTCCGTTTAGGACAGGTATACCCGAAATAAAAGACCATCATGATGCATCTTACGTGCTATGTGCGCATTTACTTGTTTCGGTTTGCATGTTGACCGACTAAGGAAAGAAAGTCAAGATAAAAACCAAGAGTGATGTAGGAGAGAGAATTCAACCGATTATGAAAACCTCGGTATTTGGAAATGTCCCGAAACTCTGCCAAAATTTTTGTAAAAAAAAAAAGAAGAGAAGAAAATGAATTTCAAAATAAGTCAATATCATGTTTTCCCGGTTATGTCAAAACTAACCGAACTACGCAGGTCTGATTCTCACCGGATGTGAGATACGTAGCCAAACCTCGTTGGTTCCAAGACCAATTTTCAAAAAAACCCAAAAATAAAAATGTGTCCGTTGTTTTGGTCAAAAGAGTAATCCGACCCAACTTCAGTTGCGTCGCCATTTTTGCCGGAATAGCCTTAGAATATCTTTAAATTGCCGAAGGGCTATTCTCGCAAATAACGGACACGTCTATCAATAGGGCATCACTTTTCCCATGAAGTGCCTTTCCTCGGCCTCAAAACTTTATTCGAAAGTGGGAAGGGGCAATTATTGCAAAGATGGCCATCTTTGGCTAATGTTGCATAAATAGCCACCCTAATTTGATTTCTCCTTGGAAAATTGAAAACTTGTTTTGCAAAAGAGTCATTAAATGAACATTGTCCAGACCCCGCCGTTAAATATGGTAGAGCAAGCTCCACTGCAGCTTCAAATCTGGTGGTATGACTTGGATAAAGATGGTCAGAATTGGATAGTAAAACATTTGGGTGCTCTCACGGATATTATGAAAGTCAAGCCCCGGGATGATCTGATCAAGGATTTGGTAACGTTATGGGATCCCTTTCACAATGTCTTCCATTTGTCAAATTTTGAGCTTACTCCCACTCTGGAGGAAATAGCCGGATATACTGGTTTCGGTCGGGACTTGATAAATCAACAACTTATATTTATAAGGCCTCTCTTAGTGCACCGATTCTTTGATATCCTGAATATCAGTAAACAAATAAGGAAGAACAATGCAAACAATGGATGTTGCTCCTTCTACTTCCTATATTCCAGATATGGGCACTCAAATGGGTTTGAAGCACATGAAAAGGGCCTGAACAACAAGGACACCTGGAAAATTCATCGTCACTTTGCTTTCATAGTGGCGTTTCTGGGTATTATGGTCTTCCCAAATGAAAAACAAACAATTGATATCCGCATGGCCAGAATTGCGCAAGTCCTAACTACCAAAAAAGATCACACGCTTGCTCCGCTTGTTTTAGGCAGGTTTTGTTTTAGGCGGTTGGTTTTGATGGTATCCTGGCTTCCCACCCTTACTTTACAAGATCAAAAGGAAGCCTCACAATGTCTTCAGAAAGCAGCCTCCGCATCATCGATCCTGAGGATAATGCCACACCAGTTATGACCCAGCCTGAATCGCCAATTGCCGAAGAGAACCAGATATTGCGTGTCCGCATGTTAGAGATGTGGGATTCCTAGTCTAACGGTTGAGAACCACCAAGGTCTATCCCTGAATTTACCAAACTGATCCCCAGGATGGGGGGAACCACCAACATCCCCATCCCCGTGACTAATCCATTTGTCCCGCTCGGGTACCCCACTATGTCAGCCAACTTTATCGGTACGTCTTCTGAGGTCCGCTCCCAGGCACCATTTATGGGGGTACCCCAACCTTGCTCATTGCACCACCAGTCTTTACCATGTCACAACCGACCGCACCTAGGCCATGCTTTGAGCCTCCAACGTTCACCTTTCGGGGCCCCCAATTTCATCCAGATACAATTCATGTTACTCCAGACTCGTACCCTCAGCATCCGCAATATGAGTCCCAATGGAACAAGAAAGAACAATGAGAAACCCCGAGCAGGAAAAAATTACTTGAAAGATGAGAAGTCTAGAGAAAATCCTAAAACATATGCAGGGCCTGAGTGGCCAGAAGAGTGTCTCCTACTCCTATTTGTGCATGTTTCCACATGTTCACCTGCCAGTTGGCTTCAAAATGCCAAAGTTTGAAAAATATGATGGGCACGGAGATCCGATCGCTCATCTGAAATGATACTGCAACCAGTTGAGGGATGCTAGTGGAAAGGAAGAGTTATTGAAGGCTTATTTCGGGGAAAGCCTGACTGGAATCTCTTCAGAATGGTTGGCACATATGGGATGATTTGGCCCGCGATTTCGTTAGAAAGTTTCAGTACAATGTGGATATAGCTCCAGACAGGAACTCCCTATCTAACTTGAAGAAGATAACCACTAAGAGCTTCCGTGAATATGCTATTAAATGGCGCGAGCAGGCTGCCAGAGTAAAGCCGCCCATGGACGAGATCGAAATGGTTACGATCTTCTTGCAGGCCCAAGAGGCCGATTATTTTTAGAATATGATGTATGCCATGGGCAAACCGTTCGTAGAGGCAATAAAAATTGAGGAAATGGTCGAAAACGATCTGAAAAGTGGCCGGATATTAAGCTAGTCTGCTTTGAGAGATACATCCCAAGACATCCAGAACGGCTCAGGAGGTTTGGCCAATCGAAAGAAGAGAGAGGAAGGAGCTATGATGACTTCAGGTTCAATAGTGCCCCGTCGATCACGTGATCACTCTTACATGAAACCCAGAACCCTACATCATTACTATCCCCACCAAGATGCAGCCTATGCTGTGCCACCGCCTCATTATGCAGTGATGAATGCCCAACCCTATGCACGGCCACAGCAGAACTACAACCCGACTCGAACTCCACCTCCCAGAAATAACCATCATTACCAAGCTCCATATAACCCTCATCCACCACAATACAACCACCAACATAATCCATGCCCTCGTGAGCCACCTAGGAGAAGCAATTTCACCGCTATTGGTGAATTCTACTCTAGCCTGCTCCAGAAGTTGATCCAGCTGGGTCTGTTGCAACCTGTGCCCCCTAATTGACAAAATCCTGAATCCCCATCATACCGGGCAGGTGCCAGGTGTGCTTACAATTCAGGGGTAGGGGTTCATGATACGGAATATTGTTGGACCCTGAAAAGGGCGGTTGAAAATCTAATAGAACAAAAACAAATTGTGCTGAGGGACGAGGACGTCCCTAATGTGACTAACAACCCACTACTGGCTCATAAAAATCGATCGGTCATTGGAATGATCTGTGAGGATAAGGAATTCAATCCATCTTTGAAAGCCATCATTGTCATTGCTGATTCAGAAATATGACCCAAAGTTGCGGTAAAAAAGGCCAGAACTGAGAAGAAAATCACTTCAATTCCTCAAGTGGTAGAAAAAGATGTAAAAACAAAAGCTAGGGAAGCACCTGCTAAGAATGTTCCTAAAGCCCCAAGGAAAGAACAACTCACCTTGAATATTCCCAAGAAATTCGACCCAAGAAATGCCACGTTGAATGTGCCGAAGCTGTATGTACCAAAGGGGACTTATGTGGCCCGGGGGCCGATAATTTCACCAAGGCTGCCTGAGCCCATGGTCATAAGCCGCGCACCACAGATCCCCACGAGAGACCCAACCACAGTTCCCTGGAATTACAACAAAATAGTGGTCATTATAAGGGCAAATAAGTCATGGGGCAGGTAAACAAAATGAATCGACCTCGGAAGTACCACAACCTTGAAGAGTTAAAGCTGAACAAGGATAGATGGTTTCCACCTAAGAAGCCTATGAGCGATGAGGAGGCAGAAGAGTTTTTCCGAAAAATGAAAACTTCGGACTATGCAATAGTTGACCAGCTCCGGAAGACTCCTTCCCAGGTCTTGCTTCTATCTCTACTTTTAAGCTCAAATGAACATCAGAAGGTACTCTTGAAGACATTGAATGAGGCATACATCCCAGTTGAAACTTCTGTTGAGCAATTGGAGAGAATGGCTGAACGATTCTTTGAGGTCAACAAGATTTCTTTCAGCCGCGACGATTTTTCCTTAGATGGAGCTACCCACAACAAAGCTCTTAACCTGACTGTCAAATGTGCGGGGTACTATGTGAAGAGATTCATGCTAGATGGTGGTTCAGGGGTCGGTATCTGCCCTCTTCCAAAGACCAATGCCCACGGGAAGGATAGCAAAATGGCAAATCCTGCTCACTAAGTTCGACATTATTTATGTCACTCACACGGTGATGAAAGCTCAAGCCTTGGCGGATCATCTAGTTGAGAACCCTGTTGATGATGAATACCAACCCCTAACTACTTACTTTCTGGACGAGGAAGTAAACTTGGTTGAAGTAATTCCAGAGGACACTAATGCTTGGAAAATGTTCTTTGATGGAGCTGTAAATGCAAAAGGTCTCGGGATTGGAGCGATTCTAGTTTCGCCCACAGGTCAGCACTATCCCACAACCCGCCTTCAGTTTTTTTGTACAAACAACACCGTTGAGTATGAAGTGAAGCCTGCATTAAGGGCATGAATATGGCAGTTGATCTGGATGTAGAGGAATTATTAATCGTGGGGTATTCTAACTTGATTATTTGGAAAGCCCAAGGTGAATGGAAAACTCGAGACATCAAGCTTATCCCGTACAAGCAACATGTGGAAGATCTTAGCAAACGGTTCAAGTCCGTCGAGTTCAGGTACATTCCTCGATTCCACAGTGAGTTAGCTGATGCACTAGCTACCTTGGCCTTAATGTTGTTGTACCCAAGAAATGTCCATATTGTCACGTTGGAAATCCAAATTCGAGAAAGGCATGGTTATTGTAATGCAATTGAAATAGAACCAAATGTTAAACCATGGTATCATGATATCAAAACGTTTTTGAAAACAAAAGAATATCCCGAGCAAGCTAGTGGAGATCAAAAGAGAAATATCATAAGGCTTGCCAGCAGTTTCTTTTTGAGCGGAGAGGTCTTATACAAAAGACCTCCAGATCTGAATCTTTTGAGGTGCGTAGATGCCCAAGAAGATGAAAAGATCATGAACGGAGTGCATTCTGGAGTATGTGGGCCTCACATGAATGGTTATTTCCTTGCAAAGAAAATTCTCCTGGCAGGTTATTACTAAATGACCATGGAAAATGATTGTTTCAGTTTCATCCAAAAGTGCCATCAGTGCCAGATACACGGTGACCTGATTCATGCACCGCCTTCATAGTTACATCTTATGTCAGCGCCTTAGCCATTCATTGCTGTGGGCATGGATGTTATTGGGCCAATCGAGCCAAAAGCTTCAAATGGGAACAGATTCATCCTGGTTGCCATTGATTATTTCACAAAGTGGGTCAAAGCGGTCACTTTCAAAGCCGTCACTAAGAAAGAAGTGGTGGGCTTCGTGCATTCCAACATTATTTGTCGTTTTGGTATTCCTAAAACTATCATTACAGATAATTCTACAAATCTGAATAGTCACTTGATGGAGGTATGCAAACAATTTAAAATTACGTATCGCAATTCTACCCTTACCGGCCCAAAGCTAATGGAACCGTTGAAGCTGCAAACAAGAACATCAAGAAGATTCTCAAGAAGATGATTCAAAGCTCCAGACAATGGCATGAAAAGCTGCCTTTTGTATTATTGGGATATCGCACAACCGTGCAAACAGTTGGGGCTACTCCTTACTTATTAGTCTATGGCACTCAAGTTGTAATACCCACAGAAGTTGAGATTCCCTCTCTTCGGATCATTGTTGAAGCTGAGATCGAGGATGAGGAATGGGTAAGAACCCAGTTGGAACAGTTAACTATGATTGATGAAAAATGGATGGCCGCAGTTTGCCACTGGAAGTTGTACCAACAAAGAGTGGCTCGTGCCTACAACAAGAAAGTGCAACCCAGGAAATTCGAAGTGGGTCAACTTATCCTGAGACATATTCTCCCGCATCATGAAAAAGCAAAAGGAAAATTTGCTCCATACTGGAAAGGTTCGTACATTATAAGAAGAGTGTTGCCAAAGGGAGCGCTATATTTGGGAGATATTGAAGGAAATGACCCTGAGATAGCTATCAATGCAGATGCGGTCAAGAGGTATTACGTTTGACCCCTTTGTTACAGCTTTAACATGCTCTGATTGGGATGACGAAGTCTTTCATTCTCGCTACCCAAACACTACCAATCCTTGCAACCCCTTTTGAGTCGGTTCCTTTTCCTTTGATTACCCTCTTCGGAACATGGAATTTGTTACTGGAAAAAAATGAAGAAAAATGAAAAGATAAACAAAAGCAAAAATTTCTTGAACTATGTTTGACTTGATTCTAAAAGGATATGTAAGCAGCCTCTCTCTGGGGTTCAGTCACACCAAAATAAAAATCTAAATTTCCCCCCAAAAGTGAAACTAGGGCAGATGATATAATGGTTTGGTGATGTTTCCGCCTGAAAGGTTCCAAAGTTGTAATTCAGTCTCAATCCTTTTTACCCAAGTTCTTTTCAAGTCCTTCCAATCAATCAACGATAATGTTCACAATTGGAGGATACCACTTAGTTTCGATGTAACCAAAATGAGAGAGTCTTATTGGTGAAAATTCTCACGGGCACCGTAAGGAGATGGTAAGCGAGGAAATTCAAAATGAGAGTCTTGTTAGTGAAAACTCGCAAAAATCACTATAAGGCGATAATGAGAAGAGAAAAGAGAGAGGTCAGTTGGTGAAAACCCGCAAAGGGCGCCACTGATCGAAAAAAGGATCCTCACTATCACTGGCACCAACATAATCCTGGGCAAGGTCTCTCAATTTCGAGGCAAAAGTTATGATGAATTTATGAGAGTCAGATGGTTCCCAAAGATCAGGAATCCATTCCAAAAGGCATGTCATGTTCATTGAAGTCCGCGTGTACTCCAGATAAGTCATTCTTTCTCTTTCCCGAAAGGGACACCCCTTGTCTAAATTCAGTATCCATTACATTGTTCGTTTTTCTTTGAGTCCCTTTCGGTATAAGTCTGTTTCAAACTAAGGAAAAGAAGGGATGGTAAGATTGATTTAGAGGTCTCTCATCTGATACAAGCTAATATGCAAAAAGGTACCCAACCTCGGCAGGGGCATCAAATCGACTTCGACTGGCCATGGTAGCTGATGTTTTGAAATTGAAAACTCTCGAAAGAAGAAAATAAAATTTAAATGCCTACAAGGGTGAAAATGAAGTTGAAAAGTTTGAGTACCACGCGAACTAATCGTCTTGGCAAGGTTTGAAAATCCAAAGATTCCACTATGCTTTGAAATTAAAAATTGAAAGAAGGAAATTAGATTGAAATTCCCACGACGGCAAAACAAAGTTAAAAAGATTAAGTTCCACGTGACCAACCTTCATGGTAAGGTTTGGAAATGCCAAAAGTTCTCCGGGCTAGAAAGGAAATCGGTGTTCAGGAAAACAACTGGTTGTAGTGAAATTATCGTCAAAGAAGCCGGCCAAGATCAAGTGACTGAAACACGCAAGGCCGCAAAACCAACCACCGTTTCAAACTGACAAAATCTTCTTTGTTTGAAAAACAGGAAAAAAGTTCCAATACAAAGAAACCTTGCAAAAACAGGTGCAACCAAAAGAAACTGTGTGGTGGGCTAAAATGGCTCTACAGCAACAACCAGTCCAAAAGGGGAAGTTTTCTCCAAGTTTTTCGCCACATTTTACTCATTCTATTAAATAAAAGAAAGAAAATTCAATATCATGGTAGTATAGGGTCTCCAATCCCTAGCTACATTTTCCAACATACCTCCACTCCCTAATTGATGATTATTTTAGACATAGGGTCTCCACCCCCTAGTCTCTTTTCTAACATAGGGTCTCCACTCCCTAGTTGATGTTTATTTTAGACATAGGGTCTCCATTCCCTAGTCTCTTTTCAAACATAGGGTCTCCATTCCCTAGTTGATGTTTATTTAGACATAGGGTATCCACTCCCTAGTCTCTTTTCCAACATAGGGTCTCCACTCCCTAGTTGACGTTTATTTTAGACATAGGGTGTCACGACCCAAAACCCACTAATCATTGTGGCACCTAATCTAACCTGCTGGGTAATCCAACTAGTAACCATCCAATTCCAATGATATTAACCAAACAATAAAGTAAAGAAAATTATCTGACTTTTATACAATTCCCAAGGATTTTGGTAATACAAATCATGAGCTTCTAACAATAGAGTTTACAAAACTGAACTGAAATAAATACATAGTCTGTTTGAAAAATATATAAATAGAGTTTTATAGATTTAAAGCTACCACGAACAAGGGGCAGCTTCAACCGGAATGCAGGTACATCTTCAATCCAGCTCCCATCGAATGCAGCAACATCATCTGCACGCAAGGTGCAGAAGTGTAGTATGAGTACAACCGACCCCATGTACTCAATAAGTAACATACCTAATCCTTAGGTTGAAAGCAGTAAAGAGCTAACACAAGGTCAGGTTCGATACCAAAATCCCAAAACAGTTAATAACAGCAAAAATACAAGTATAAAAGAGGTATCTCAAAAGTAAAAAAAAATGCTTAGCTCGTTCACAGTTCCAGAAAATGGTCATGCTTTTTAAGTATCTTAGTGAAAAACCCAAATCTCTAACCAAAAATGCCAAAAATATGAGTAACTATGAAAACTATAATTTTCCAAATATCCTTTCCATATATCAATGTGTATAATAAGTCATGAAAGACGTGATACAGTATAACATGAGGAAAAATGCATCTCTATGCCTGTATGTCATGTGTACATGCAAATTCCATGTGCCCCAGAGATGAATCATGTACTCACACTCTCAGAGTACTCAATTTCATTGTCTCACATCCTCTCTCATTATGCTCAATGCTCACCACACTCAATCACTCAGTGATGTATAATAACTGATACGGCGTGAAGCCCGATCCACACACACACATACACACACACACACACACACACACACACACACATATATATATATATAGATAGATAGTTGAATGCACTCATTGGGGGTGTACAAACTCCGGAGAGGCTCCTTCAGCCCAAGTTCTATATCGTTGTGGCGTGCAGCCCGATCCCAGAAAATATAATCAGTATATTGCTGCGGTGTGCAGCCCGATCCCATAAAGTATAATCAGTATATTGCTACAGCGTGCAGCCCGATCCCATAAAGTATAATATAATATATTGCGGCGGCGTGCAGCCCGATCCCATAAAGTATAATATAATATGTTGTAGCGTACAGCCCGATCCCATAAGGTATAATATAATATGATGCAGCATGCAACTCGATCCCACAATGTCACTCTCACTCAGGCCCTCAGCTTTACTCAGTTATCACTCTCACCAGTCTCACTCACGGGCTCATAATGTCATGAAAACTAGCCCGACAACAATGATATGATGTATCAATAATAACAACTAAGATCGAGATATGATATGAATGCATGAATATGACTGAGTACGAAATATCAATGAAACCAGTGAGATGACAGCAAGAAAGGACCACTATGGGGCCTAACAACATCACCATGAAGCCTAAACATGATATTTAGCATGATGACAGCTCAACTACACTATCGCATGATGAAAACACAATTATCAACAAACTAGGGCCACTATACAGTGCCATGGAAGCAATAGTGTCCCAATTCACATGGTATACGCCTACACGCCCGACACCTAGCATGTGCATCACCTCAATGCCAATCACATAACACGTATTTCAGGGTTTCATACCCACAACACTAAGTTTAGAAGAGTTACTTATCTCAAAGAAGCCAAATCCAATACCCAGCAAGCCAAACGATGCTCAAAAAATACCATCCCGCGCGTACCGACCTCTGAACTGCTCGAAACTAGCAAAAAATACTCAAATACATCAAATAATGCCAAAGAAAACAAACTCAATCGATACAGGTTGAATCTTTAATCAAAATTCCAAAATCGACCAAAAAGTCAAACCCGGGCCCGCGCCTCGGAACCAAAAAAACTCGCAAAATATGACAACCCATTCAATTACGAGTCCAACAATACTAGTTTCACTCATATCCGACTCCGAATCGATGTTCAAAACTCACAAAACCCCCAAATTTCACTTTGAAATCATCAATCAAATGCCAAAAATGAAGATGGATTCATGAAATATAACCAAAATCGAGTATAAAACACTTACCCCAATCCATATGGTGAAATTTCCTCCGAAAATTGTCCAAATCCGAGCTCCCCAACTCAAAATATGACCAAATAAACAAACCTTTGATATTAAGTATTTTTACCTAGCTGTTCTGCCTCGTTTTGCATGCCAAATGATCCCGAAACTTGCTTTTGATTCCTTCAATGGATTTCTTGTGAAATTTCAGTCAATTTACGCTTTTGAATCACTCTATTTGACCTTATAATGAAGGAGATATGTTGGTTTCAATATTTGGAAATAATGCAGATTTTTAAATACGAAATCAGTGACAATTTCGTAATTAATGTAAAAATCTAGCAACCCAATTCTTAGTAAAATGACCATATAATCCTCGTACGATGTCCAAATTCAACGATTATTTTTGCTACGGATCCATAATTATGATATGGATCTAATGCTTCAACCAAAACAGAAATCGGAGCTCATTTGTTCAATATGGTACCATTTAAACTTGAAAAAACAACGTCGAAATATAATAAAAACGAGCGCAACACAACCCAAACCAATCCGAAACTCACTCGAGCCCCTCGGGACCCTGTACGAACATACCAACAAGTACCATAACATATCACAGACTTACTCGAAGCCTCAAATAACGCATAACAACATCGAAACGATGAAATGCACCTTAAATTAAACTTAATGAACTTTCGAACTTTCGACTTCCAAAAACTCATACCGAAACATATCAAATCAACTCGGAATGAACTCAAATTTTGCACCTAATTCCTAATACATCATATGAACCTACTCATGCCCCCAAACCTACTCATCGATGAGAACATGCTTACCATGCCATGGCAGAGTATATATGTTTTTTTATATTCAATGTAGCAGTTCTTATCTTTAGTTTAGATTATGCTCTTACCTGATTGTATGTTAGTTTTGTTTTAGTCTGATCTGTAATGTCTTGTATTTGTTAGTTGAATTTATGGAGTAATAAATATAACACAGGTTGTCTTGTGTGCATGGTTGTGGTCTTGTGAATCCGACCTTCGACATGGTCAGCTACATAGATTTCAAAAGCTAAAAATGGCGTTTTCTCGATAGGCATGGAAGAACAGAAATTGAAAGGTTGGAAACGAGATTCTAAGTGTATTTGGGCTTGCTGCAAATCTCCTGATTAAATAAAGGAGTGATTTGTCCTTGGGGAGGCTATGACATTTAGTGTGGATAGAAAATGCATCCTAATCAAGATATTGTGTTGTATTTGTATTAATTGTTAAGTTTTAGCTACTTGCATTTCACACATAATTGTAAATAGGACGATGATGAATTCATCTAGATTGTAAAAATAATTCATATTCCTGTTTCTTATTTTTGTTTTTTTATTATTCTGGAAATCAAGTTTTACTTTTATGGAATTAGTTTGTTGTAATTATAGTCGGGGTCATGGTCTTACCGTAATAAGAGTCTATCCATTGGGATTAAATTTTGAATGGGGTTCAAAGCCCGTTGTTCTTACCCAGTGATGCAGAGTCCATTAAGGTGAAAATAATATTACGTGATTTCTTTGCAATCCCTTTCAATTCATCCTTAGCGGACTATCTTCTGTCCATGTCAATTAATGTTTAAACGAGCTAGATTTAGAAATCAGTTAACAATTCAAAACACACTCTATCTAATTACATCCATGACCCGCCGTCTCTCATCTCATAGTTATTGATTTCATATAAATAGTCAATTTGATAACTTTGAACATGCGTAGAATGCTTTAGGCACGTTTTAAAATTATTATTGTGATTATGTACACGTTCGCGTGACACGATTACGATTTCTAAAATGAATATTCGTATAAATGATTTTAGGCGCGCATTGAATCTATTATCATGATTGTGTACACTTTCGCGCGACATAATTATGATCTTCCACAAATAAATATAATAACGCCTTTGCGCGACTTTGGCCAAACAATCTTGATAATAATAAAGTGTTATTGATCGTGTACACGTAGCGTGACATGATTCTTAACTCACCAAACAAAACGAATACACGTACGCGTGATTCATTTCAAATTAAAAAGAAGTAAAAGGTAAATTTTACTGTCACGACCCAATTTCGGAGTCGTGATGGTGCCTGTCGTGGAACCAGGCAAGCCTCCCTTTTTAACTAAGCTAAATTCAATTTCCAGTAAAAAGGCGATTTTTAAACGAATTTATTAATAATACTAAGAATCTGAAGTTTAAAAAAATGTGTGAAAAACTAAATTTAAACCTCCAACCCCGGATCCAGTGTCACTCAGTCATGAGCTGCTATATATAAAAAAAATAAAGAATGAATAAATAGACAACATAGTCTCAAAATAAGTGCAATAGGTGGAATAAGGAAGAGAAGACGAGGTCGCGATCGCCAGCTGCTACCTCGACAACTCCAATGAAAACACTGACCGCTGCTCAATATCCACTACCGGGTCCCGGTGTACCTGGATCTTCACACAAGGTGCAGGGGGTAACGTGAGTACACCAACTCAGAAGTAACAAACCCAAACTATGGGCTGAGAAGTAGTTACGGACAAAACCTCAAAATTTTATAATAAATAATATACAGAATTTAGACATGCTAACAGTTTATCAGGATGAGTAAATATGCCAAGTATGCCTGTATACTCTACATGCCATCATAAAATATATGTATGAAACCAGTGTGGATATGTACATAGTGCTCACAACTCTCCCACAGATTCCACTCAGTACTATATATGGCTCTCGGACCCAGGGAAATTCCATCCCGGAATGTGCATAAACACCGGTGACCGTAGTCACTCCGTACTGAGGAAAAGGTNCACTTGGCATGTGCGTCACCTCAACAGTAGTCATAAATCATTTAGCTCGGGGTTTCGAACCCTCAGAACCAAGTTTGGAAACGTTACTTACCTCAAAACCGGCTATAATACTATTCCGCAGTGCCTTTTCCTCTAAATCCGGCCTTTGATAGCTCCAAATCTACCAAGTTCAGATTTTTATCATCAATTTATGCTTAAGGAATGAATTCCAATTGAAAAGCACCAATTTTAGCTCGAAACCCCAAATTAGTCAAAACCCGACCCCCGGCCCGCATCTCGAAACTCAGAAATTTTTATATAAAACTGTTCTTCATCATCTCATGAGTCCGTACATATAAAGAACACTAAATTCGGAGTTCTTTTGACCCCTCAAATCGATTCCTAAAAGTCTCATAATCTCAAGCCCTAATCCTCCTCTTTCTACTGATTTTTCATGAATTAATTGCTGAGATTGTGTTCTATAATCACCCATAAACGAGTTTTAATGATAAAAACACTTACCTCTATGAAGAACATTGATTTCCCTCTTCAAAAATTGCCTCAAGAGCTTCTTCCCGTTCAAATATAGTGTTAAAAGGTCTAATGGTCGAAACTATCCAAAACAACTCCGATTGACCTGAAATTTTGCAGAAATATAAAAAATGACATTATGAACCTGTTCCAACTTCCGGAATTCCATTCCCACCCCGATAGCCTATTTTCCACTGCCGACCGGAAATCACCAAAACTAACTTTTGCCAATTCAAGCCTAATTCTACACCGGACATCACAAAAATATTCTGAACACACTCCTAAATCCCAAATCACCTACCGAAGCTATCCAAACCATAAAATCCGCATTCCGAGGTCTTTTTCCAATAAGTAAACTCTCAGTTGAATTTTCCAACTTTAAGGCTAA